>OVAN01007128.1:0-20152 GCA_900406275.1 Anastatica hierochuntica | reverse complement strand
CACACGTAAATAGAGGTTGTTGTGCTTCTGTTTTAATAGTATAGATTGGTTTGAATTATAATAGAATCATTTTATTTTCTATTATTTTTCGTCATTTTAGCATCATTTTATCATTAACAATAACTTTACATTTTTTATTTAATTGATGCTAAAATTTGCATCAATTCTTAGTTGATGTTAATAAAAATTGAGAAATACAAGGACTCTTTAATTGATTTGAATTCATATTTTTGTATCATTCTTATCGAAGTGATCCAAACTAGTCTAAGTTTGTATCAATCTTATCTAACTGATGTCAAATAAACTAATATCAACATCAATTATAATGAATGATGCTACATTAAATATTTTATGTCATTTGTCAATAAGTGATTTAAATTAATATACTTATTTATCTGTCACTCTATTAGTGATGCAATCTAACATTTTCCTTGTAGTGACTCATGCAATCTTCCTTTCTTGCTTTACAAAAGAAAAGTGAATCATCTGCAACACACGAGGTGCAATATCGTTGGAGCATGTCTAGCAATTTTGATCCCAGAAATTTTTTTACTATGTTGAGCTTCAATGATCACATGTTTTAAGCATTATGCACATAACAAATAAAGGTACGAAGACAGGGAATCCCCTTGTCGGATACCCTGTGAAGGTTTGAGATTCCCATACACTCTACCGTTGATCATTATAGAGAAAGATACCGACTTTACACATCTTATAATCCATGCTATTTGTCATTGAAACCCATTTTCCTCATCACATATTCTAAGAAATACCATGCAACACGGTCATATGCTTTACTTATATCAATTTTCACCGCAAGATATTTCTCTGCAGAGTCATTTTGGATTTCAAGGCATGTAGCAACTCATGGACTACTAAGTCATCCGATATACATCTACTAGGTACAAAGGTTGCTTCTGATTATGAGATTAATGTATCCAAACAACCCTTTAAGCGCATAGCTAGTATCTTAGAGATTATTTTGTAGGCTACAGAGCACAACTAATCGGCCTATATCTTGACATCACAGTGACATTCTTCTCCTTAGGAATAAAAAAATGTTTTTGTGGTTAATACCTGAGTCAAGGATATTAGTTGTGAAGAAATTCTGGACCGTAGTGATAACGTCGCTTTTAATGTTCTCCCATAACTATTGGAAGAAAGCAGCAGAATAACCATCTGGTCCTGGTACTTTATCGACTCAAATCTTGACCACCACCTCCTTAATCTCTATTTCGGTAACGTCCTTGGCCAAGAGACCATTCATTTATGTTGTTACCATCTTAGAGAAGGTTGGTAAGGCCTCCATATTATTGTAGCATTCGATGTAGTATACATTACTTCGAAATATTCAATGGTTATCTTCGAGATAACTTCATCCTTTTAGTGGGTTATACCCTGATTATCGATAATCAACTTTATACAATTTCGAGACTTTCTTTCCCTTGTAATGCCATGAAAATATCGACTATTGCAATATCCAACCTTGAGCCAACGATGACGACTTTTTTTTGTTTCCAATACTTCTCTTCTTCGTAATAAGTTTGTGAAAGATCTCGTCGCAAGACCTCTAGTGTGGCAGATGTGCTGCTTGGATCACGTAAAGCTTGTTCCAATTTATAATAAGAGCACTTAATATTTTATGGTGCATTGAGTTTGCGCATTCTCTTCAATGAGGAGATAGCTTTACGACATGTCCCAAGCATCTGAGTTAGCGTGTGATGCCTTGAATTGAAATTCTCCGGTTTGTTTTGGATCATCTCACATAAATCCTCATATTGAGCATACGTTTGTCATATATGGAGAAACCACGACAGCTTTTCGGTTGATAGCCTATATGGACTATTAATGGCCGATGATCTGATTCGGCTAAGTCTAGGAATTCAATCACAAATTATGGATATAAAGCTTGCCATTGATCGTTGATAATCACTCTATCCACGTAGCATTCTACAATTTGCTGTTGACGTTTACCCACCCAGGAGAACTTATTCCCTCATGATTTCAGATCGGACAATGCACACACTTTCATCATTCTCTTCAAATCCTAATAGCGTTTTGCTGATTGCTTTCGGCCCCCTCGTTTTTCTGAGCCATCTTTTATTTTGTTAAAATCGTAACACATCACCCAATGTCCATTGCGAGTAAGAGATATGCGTTGAAGATTTTTCCAAAAGTATTGTGTATGTGAAGTGTTAGGATGACCATAGATGCAAGACAAGTACAAAGAAAAATATTTAGATACGATAGATAGATCTACAAGTGTAGCATCGTAGGAAAAACATGAAACATACACATCTTCCTTCCAACAAACTACTAGGCATCCACTAAGGCCATTAGAGAAAACAATATACATATCGTAAGAACCTAAAGATACCACAACATAATGAACATAATCGTCTCCTTGCTTCATTTCACTAAAGAACAACAAGTTCAGGGAGTACACGCGTTGTAAATCCCTTATGCGTCGAACCGTGAGGCGTTTTCCCAAGCCCCAACAGTTCCAAGCCTCAAATCTCATGGAGGATTTGGTGGATTCAGACCCACCGCGTCTCTGCTCTGACTTGTCAAAGTTGTTGCTTCACCAATATCCTTGTACATAACTTGAATCCATAGTAGTGCGTCTCAATTGTGTGCTAGTTGTGATTCCGCATCCATAAGCTTCTACTCCGCCTCTTTTTCTTGACATGGTCTCTTATTTATAAACCTCCCAAACTTCAACAAATAGTTCAAATTAACATTTGTTAAATGAGCTCTAACCCGAACCGACATTAACGTAGCCACAACATCTTCATCCTTTGCTAAGTCTATGTGAGATTGCTCTGTTTCCTCTCTTCCCCATCATGTTACAAGAGCTCGATTCTTTGCTGTAACTTGCTTCGCCTCGATCTCTACCTCTAACCGCTCCACAAACAGTCTCTTTCTAGTCTCTCTGGCCTCCGCAGAACCTCTTGTATCTCCATCAATTCTAGAGATGTCGCGACTTCATCATCATGTGCACCATTTTGGACAGTCGCATGATACTCCTCTGCATCATTGCCTTCCCCTTCACCTTGGTAATCTTCTTGTGGCTCCATCATCTCATTATCATCTTGTTGCATCTGGTTTTGCTGATCCTGATTATATGATTGAGGGTTGTCATCGTCATCAAGGTGATTGAGAGCTTCGAGAATGTTACAATCTCATGTATCATGGGTTAGGAGACCAGAAATTTCACAGAAACCTCTTAACCTTTCATACCGAAAACGAATTAGAGTATTAATCTCCTCCTGGAATTGCTAGTGTTTCTGGAAACGCAAAGTACAATTCATGTTCCAATTGATCTTTACTCTCACTAAATCAACAGCACATGGAGCATTGGGATTGTAATGCCCTTGCATCACTTGGCCAAGTCTACTTCCCACATTGTATATGATATTGGGCGTCAAGTATTGTAGTGGGATTCCTCTTATCTGAACCCAAAAAAGGATGAAGTTCAATAGTTCTTCATCCATACCCAATGTCCATCTCTGCATCACAAGCATTTGATCGTTGAATGACCACAACCCCTTACTTAACACTAAGAGCATTATATCTTCAGAGGGGAACAAATACTGGAAGAAACACCGGTCAATATTCCAATCAACCCCCACACACGAGGAAGAGCCAAAATCATTGTATGGATGTTTTGCCTTCGAAGCATTAATACCCGACCCATGATTTCCGCCACTACTTCCATCGGAATAGCATCCAGAGGGTCATTGACGCCAAGATTAAGATCTTGCAAACCCTTTGAATTTTCTCCGTCATTGTTGTTATTTGGAGTTTTCTCTATGTAGTCAGTTTGGTTTGAGAGGTTGTAGAAGAAGGACCAATCGAAAATAGATCTTGTGGGGTTTTATACTCACACAGAATCAACAATTGCTTGCAAAAGGATTCAGAGAAGTTACCCATGAATCATTAGTTAATCAAAGAAAACAGAGTTATAAAAGAAAGTAAAAAAGAACAAAAAAAATTTGATAATTGTTGGGCCTGGGTTTCGATCCACCCGAAAAGACCCATTAACGATAGTTGGAGTCTATTCACGCGACCCATTAACCACCTTAATGATAGAAAGGTGGGGGGTGAGAAGACTAAGTCTTGAATATGGGAAGGTTGGTTTCGAGAAAGAGGGGGAGAGAATCAAAGGAGAAGTTGAGATGGAGGAGAGATCAGAAGTGTCTATTTAAAGGGAAAGAATGTTAAAGCTAAAGGGATTTTTTTTGGGGAGCCTTTGCTCGAGAGAAAGCAGAGAGAAACATATACAAATCCTTGATCATATCTTTGTAACCTATTTTCATTTTCTAAACTCTATTCAAAATCAGTTGTAAAACATTCAACATCAATAAGAATATCATTGGATCGATCATCTTAAGCTCAAAACGAGATTCTACCCGTGTTTCTCTTCATCAACTTTACTAAAAATTCTAAGTGTTGGATTTGACCTCCACATTTTGGCGTCGCTCTGGGGACGAGACAACTGCATCCCTCACTCCGCTAGCTACGAGATGGATCCAATCAATCGAGACTTGAATCACCCTGAATTCTCTTCACTGACACCGAGCCCTAGCTTGCCGAATCACGAAGGCTCTGGTCTCCCAATCATAGAGCCTCATCGCTCCGATCTCCATACCGAGACTCAGCCTTTGGAAAAGACTCAACCCGACCCTATCTATACAGGAATAGCCTCGCGAAGGCTCTATAATGATTCTAATCAGAGGCCCCTTGCCCTCGGAGAACCCGAACAACAGATCCAACTGAATCTTAACCTTCGGCACCAGCCATAAGCCAGGTGTCGGGTCAGCTATCTGAGATTCGACAGATGATGATGCAGCTGGTAAATCGAACCCAAGAGAATGAACGCTTGGTTCACCAGTTGGTGTCTCAACAACAACAATTCGAGCAGGAGACGAAGTCTCTGGCCTAATCGTCTCAAACCCCGAAACGTCGAGGTTTCAAAGTAACTTTCCAAGACCTTTTGACAAACCCCTCTTTCCCTCGAGGTCGTTTGGAATTCTCCCCCGACAACGCAATACCTGAGGGACAAAAACCTTCTTTCCAGACACCTGTTATTTTTTTATCACCCTTTCTAGACACCTGTTACAAGAACTGTTCCTACATCCACCAGCTATCGTTGCAATGGGGAACAACGTCGCTAGCACGAGCTCGATGTCTGCCCAGGCCCATCAACGAGCACCTGAGAAAAGTCGCCATCTGCCTTCACCACGGCCTATACTCAGGTTCGGAGGAAATGTTTCGATCCCGTCTGGCGGTTGAACCTCAGCCTCTGTCCACCAGGGTCGAGACAAATCCTTTAACTTGGAGGCTCAGAGATGGCTTGAAACTATTACCACAACCAACCCAAGCCTCTCAGCAGGTCATGCTCAGCTAGACAACCCATGAACTCGAGAAAGATTTAGCTCCCCAACTGCCTGGGGCCATGATGAGGATTAGTTCCCACAAGAACCGCCTAGCCAGGTACCTGTCAATGATTCAATCGCTCTTCGGCTAGATGGACCTGACACTATCCGGAGATACATTGAAAGAACCCATGCAACTCTTCAAAAGTTGAATGCTCAGGTTCATAAGACTACGAGTTCAGCTCTGGAAATTGAGTGTATAATTGAGGAAACCCGAGGAGTTTCCTTCACCGATAGAATCACAAACTCCTATATCAGAGATACTAGAAAAATTCGAATTCTCGAATACGACATTGCCTCGGATCCGAAAGCTCACCTAAGAGCCTTTAGGTTAGCTATCGTTAAAGCTCACTTTACTCGTGAAGAGTGTGAAGCTGGCTACTGTCGAACTTTCGCTGAGAATTTGACAGGAACAGCCCTCGAATGGTTCTAAGGTCTCGAGCCAAACTCGATATATAGCTTCGATTAGATAACCAGTGCCTTCATTAAGCAATACTCGACCCATATCCGAAAATAGGTTTTTGAAGCAAATCTCTGGAAAATCAAGCAAAGAGTTGGAGATACGCTCCGAGTTTACATAGATAAATTTAGAGCGGTCAGAACCAAACTCTCAAACCCTAACAACCACGTAGCCATCGAAGCTCTCCAGAGAGGACTCTGATATCGGTCAGAGTTATGGTTTGAGCTGATAATCAACCCTCCTCCGGCAATCGATGACGCTCTACACAAGGCGTCCCGATTCATCACCCTAAAAGAGGAAACCGCAATAATGGATAAAATCCATATAAAGCCTTAGAACCATCCGAGGAATGACCCCCAAGAAACTAAGGGTCCCGCTAAAAGAGGAAACCCCCGAAACAATCAAACCCTGGGTGAGCACTCTTATGCCGTAGCGGAAGCGCCACAAGATAAACTTGTGGCGACGACAAGCAAGGCCCCATGGACCAAACCTTACGATGAGAACAAATTTTGTTCCTATCATGAAAGAAAGGGCCACTCTACTGAAGAGTGTTGGGACCTCCAACGTCAGCTAGCTGCAAAGTTTGCCGCTGGAGAGATAAAATACGTAGATCTCAAGAAACCGACACCCTTTCAGAAAATGACCCCCAGAAAGACCTCGCCAAAGCGGGGAAGGTCGCCTCAAAAGGAAACCGATTTGCCACTTCCGGCTCCCAAGAAAAGGGTCGACGTGATCCTCGGGAAATTTCCCTCGAAAATAGCCTCCGGGTCGGTGCCCTGACACCTCGCCTAAAGGAACGGTAGTTGCCTTGTTCGATAAGGCTTAGAGTACACAACCCTCCAACACAGGGGTCGATTACATCCTCGGAGGATCCGATGTCTGTCGAGATTCCGTGAACTCGATTTAAGGTCACCTCCGGAAGGTTGAATCAAATAATCGAGCGAAGCCTCCCACCTAGGAACCTAACACAAAAAAATTTTTCTAGGAAAGTGAGACCTTAGATCTCGACATACCTCACGACGACCCTTGAGTCGTCACTCTTAATGTCGCAGGGTATGAGGTACTGAAACTAATGATTGACACTGAATGCTCTGTTGACTTTATCTTCTACAACGCCCTGAAAAGGATGGAGATAGATGACTTTGAGATCACAAGGCATAAGGCTAATCTCGTAGGTTTCACGGGAGAAATCGCTACCTCTCTAGGAACTATCAAACTCCCAGTTGTGGCCTGTGACGTTATGATAATGATTAACTTCATGGTGATCGATCGTCCATTTCCATTTCATGCAATCTTGGGAAGACCTTGGATCCACAAAATGAACGCAGTAGCCTCAGCTTATCATCAATGCGTGAAATTCCCAACACCCGACGGGGTAGCTACAATCAAAGGTAGCTAAAAGGTATCTAAAATTTTCTATCTGGGAGGTTTCCAAATTATTAAGGAATCGGCCCAATAGCAATTATAGATCCGTGAGCAGCAAGCAATGCAACAAAACATCCGAGGTCCCCCATAGAACCTCACCGAGAAAATTTTCATCGATGATGCTCACCCCAAAAAATGTGTTGGCATTGGGTCGGAGTTACTCTCCAAAATCAAAAGTAAGCATATAGGCTTCTTTAAAGACAACGTCAGAACCTTTACATGGTCCACTAGTGACATGAAAGGTATCGACCGAAGCGTGACTACACACAAGCTTAATGTAGACCCAACATTTAAACCAGTAAAAAAGAAACGAACCAAGCTTGGCCGCGAGAAGGCTCAAGCCGTCAATGAAAACGTCGACCGATTAATGAATGATGACGCGATTCGAGAAGTTCACTATCCCAACTGGTTAGCAAATTCGGTGGTCGTCAAAAAGAAAAATGGGAAGTGGAGGACATGCGTCGATTTTACTCATCTAAACAAAGCATGTCCCAAAGACAACTTCCCATTACCCCACATTGATCGTTTAGTTGAGGTAACCGCATGACATCATTTATTATCCTTCATGGACGCATTCTCAGGGTATAATCAAATAATGATGGATCCCGAGGACCAAGAAAAAATTGCCTTTATAACAAAACGTGGCACCTATTGTTATAAAGTCATGCATTTTGGCCTGAAAAATGTCGGAGCTACCTACCAAAGGATCGTAAACAAATTATTTGCTTGACATCTCGAAAAATGATGGAGGTTTACATAGATGACATATTGGTTAAATCCTCACATGGAAAAGATCATGTTAATCACTCAAAGAATGCTTTGATATCCTCAATAAGTATGATATGAAACTTAACCCTGCTAAGTGTACTTTCAGGGTACCATCAGGAGAATTTCTAGGCTACCTCGTAATCAAACGAGGTATTGAAGCTAACCGAAATAGATAGCTACTTTCCTAGAAATATCGTCACCTAGGACAACCAGGGAAGTACGGAGATGGACTGGATGAATCGCATCCTTAAATCGATTCATTTCCCGGTCTACTAACAAATGCCTTCCGTTCTATAAACTTCTGCGAAACAACAAGAAGTTTCTTTGGGACGATAAATGTGACGAAGCTTTCAAACAACTTATGTCTTACCTCTCGAAACCTCCAATACTTTCCAAGCCAGTAGAAGGAGAACCATTGTACCTATACATTGTTGTATCTCCAGCTGCAGTTAGCGGCGTGCTAGTACGAGAAGAGCAAACCGAGAAAAGACCTGTCTATTACACGAGCAAAAGCCTAATAGACGCGGAAACACGGTACTCCGCTATGGGAAAACTAGCTCTGGCATTAGTCACATCAGCTACAAAGCTCCGACCCTACTTTCAATCACACTCGATCGTCGTAATGACTTCCCAACCATTACGCACGATACTACATAGTCCCAGCCAATCCATGCATCTTTCTAAATGGACCATCGAGCTCAACGAATATGACATAGAATATAGACCTCGAACTGCAGCTTAGGCTCAGGTCCTTGCTGACTTCATTATCGAGCTAGCTAACGAACACCTCGACGCAAGTTCGACAACTCCGAAATGGACTCTCCACGTGGATGGAGCATCCTTGAAACAAGTTTCCACAATCGGCCTAAGGTTGACCTCCTCAGCTAGCGAGATAATTGAACAATCTTACCTAATAGGCTTCAGCGCTTCAAAAAACGAAGCTGAGTACGAGACTTTAATCGCAGGCCTTAAATTGGCATAGGGGCTTGGGATCCGAGAGCTGAACGCTTACAGCGATTCCCAACTAGTGGCCAACCAATTTCATGGAGAATAAAATACAAGGAACAAAAGAATGTGGGAAAACGTTGAAGATATAGATAAGCCAAGTATAGATATTGCCACCAAGGCCTTTATCAAAAACAACTCGGAAGACCAGAAAGACAACGGTCAAACCTAGGCAGTGGCTGCCAAAGTTATCCAGGACAAACCTCCTAACCAGGTTCTCACTACCTTTTGGTTCCCGAAAACCAAAACCCGTAACTTCAAAAGGCATGCCTCACTGCCTCAGAATACCACCAAGGGCATGACCCAGACCCCGAACATGGGCATATGTACGATAGGTATCCCCGAGAAAGGAAACTCTTCGAAACCTGTTTCTCGAGGCACCTCTGGGGGCACAATCCAGACTCCAGACTCAAGCATGAGCACATAAGGTATCTCTGAGAATAGAGATTCCTAAGAACGTGATTCTCAGAATACCTCCGGAGACACGATCCAGACTCACCATGAGCCAAGTAGCAAAAATGACCCACCGATATCTTTCCATGATAAGTTCATGAAACCATTCTAGCGGCCAAGATTTGGCGATCCGAATCAAAAGACAAGACTACTTCATGCCAACCATAAACACAGACTACGAGACATATTCTTCCCAATGCGATAAGTGTCAAAGACACGCCCCGATAATCCATCAGCCAATTAAGAAACTTTCCTCAATATCGGCACCTTATCCTTTTATGCGATGATCCATGGATGTTGTCGGACCACTGATACTTTCAGGACGAGGAAAACAGAAGATATGCATTCTGCTAGTCCTAATAGACTATTTCACCAAATGGATATAGGCCGAAGCCCTCCAAAAAGTGACCAAAGTCGAAGTAGAGACGTTTGTATGGCGAGACAACGTATGTCACTACAGAATCCGTTATGAAATCATCACCGATAACTGATCGCAATTCACATCCGAAGATTTCAGAGCATTATGTGAAACATGGAACATACGCCTCACTACATCCACACTTAGATACCCTCAGGAAAACGGTCAAGCGAAGGCTGCTAATAAGTATATTTTAGCTAACCTCAAGAAACATCTGCGCGCAAAAAAGAAATCTTGGGCTGGGAAACTTCCCGAGGTTCTTTGGGCATGCCGAACTGCCCCACGAAGAGCTATCGAAGAGACCTTTTTCTCTCTAGCCTATGGGATGGAAGTTGTCGTCCCTGCTGAAGTCTCAGTTGAAAGCCTCCGGCGAAACCTATGCACCTCAAGTCTAGAGGATAACGACTAATTACTTATATACAACCTCGATCTGATCAAGGAACAACGAGACCAAGCACTGATTCGCATTCAAAACTAACAGCAAGCAATGACTCGACATTACAATTCTAAAGTGAGATCACAAAGACTTGTAGTTGGCGACCTTGTACTTCGAAAAGTATTCGATAATACTAAAGAGCTAGGCGTCGGGAAATTAGGTACCATTTGGGAAGGTCTTTACCGGATAATTCACGTAGTACGACCCGACATCTACAAGCTCGTAAAAGTATGAACCGGAGTATCAGAAATACAGTCATGGAACGCCATGAATCTCAAAAAGTATTACCACTAGGTACTATCAAAAAATTGAACTACGTTAGGCTTGATCCCTTGACTGGGTACGTAGACAGCTCCTACAATAAGTTCAGCCCCCACTTCACCAAAATCCATCATTTTCGATCCAAAAGAGGCTAGACGGTCAATTCCAAGAGCTAAAGGCTTTGACTATCGAACAGTCGACAACCATATGACGTCGTGCTTGAAAGAGCAAACTTTGAGCCCAAAAACCTATGTAAAACGTTGAATCCCCCATCGCTATTAATATTATTTCATATGTATCAATCAAAGGTCTTAAAATCCTATCAACTACTCCAGGTTCCCAAAAACTTGATCAATCAAAGGTTTTAAAATCCTATCAATTACGTCCACGTTCCCAGAAACCTGAACAATCAAAGATCTTAAAATCCTATCAATTACTCCAAGTTCCCATAAACCTGATCAACCAAAGATCCTAAAATCCTATCAATCATTCCAAGTTACCAGAAACCTGATCAATCAAAGGTCTTAAAATCCTATCAATTATTTCAGGTTCCCAGAAACTTTAAACAATCGAAGATCGTAAAATCCTATCAATAATTTCATGTTCCCAGAAACCCGAACAATCAAAGGTCTTAAAATCTTATCAATTATTCCAAGTTTCCAGAAACCTGGACAACTAAAGGCCTTAAAACCCTAATGTCTACCTCAGTTTCCTGGAAACCTAGACAACTAAAGATCTCTAAACCCCATCATACATTTTGGTTCACAAAAACCTGAAAAATAAAAGGTCTTGAAATCGTACGTAGCAGTATCAAGTTCCCAAAAACCTGATTCCTTGAAGATCTTAAAACCTTATCAACCGTCTCAGGGTCCTGTTAGCCTAAACAGTGTAAACGTCCCGAAGACCTATCATTCAAAGTAGGTCCCAAAAACCTGGCAAAATCCTACAAATCTATATAAGGAAGAGACCTACTCACACGATATCTGGTCATTCAGCCCACTAAGATGTCGTTAGAAGCCTCAAAGAATCTTTGTCAAACACCTAAGTGGAATCAGAGATATGATTTCTTTTCCGAAACGTTAAGCTCTCGAAAATCCTTAAGAATTTAAGGTCCACAAAATTCAACATGGGCCTCCATGAGATATTCAAGATAACATTTGAAAAATCATTGACAAATGATCTTAATCCGGAAACACTTAAACATTAGAAAGAGACATTAAAATGTCTTATATAAAAATGGGTTTAAAAGCCTCCCTAGGCCACCAGTACTAAATCTAAAAAGGTTCGAAATAAGGTTTAAAGGCCTCCTCAGGCGCTAAAATACCAAAAAACAATCGAAAGTTTAAAATTAAAGAGAAAAGGGGGGGGGGGAGATCATCCCTCCTGGTTTCCAACCACATGGTCTTAAGCTTTCTCTGACATCTGCTCTCGAATCCCAACGACATCAACCAAACCTAAGTTGGATCCATGCTCTCCAACCCTGACCTGACTAGTTTCGTTCAAGGCTGAGCCTGCAGAAACATCTGAGGTCTCCGAGATCAGGGTAAACAGAAGCTTGCTAATAGTAAAGTCTGAGACCTGAGATTTTTCGTACTTCTCCTTATCCGAGATCAGGGGAAGCAGAAGCTTCCTAATAGTAAAGTCTGAGACATGAGATTTTTTGTACTTCTCCTTAGCCTCCGGGAAAAGGGCCACCAACCTATCATGCTCCTCCTGGGCACTCGGATCTTCAATGAGCTATATGTTGGCCTTAATTTCTTGGGCATGAATCTGGAGGGAGGTCTCGTCTCTTCTCTTCTTAAATTTTTCTTTCACTATCTTGACGACCTTCTCGTAGGCTCCTACCATCTCCTTATTTCCAAACTTGACAGCTAGGCGAATTTTCGCACCCTTGTTCTGGGTCATTTCTCTGTTGACAGACATCAGGTCCTAGACCTGGACTTGGAGTTCTTGGAGTACTTCAGGGAAGATATCCTCTTACTCTTGACCTCAACGTCAAGTTTCAAATCCTCAATCTTCCCATATGAGGCACTTATCTGAATCTTCAGCTCCTTGACCTGAGCTTGAAGCTTGTCCGATAACAGTTTCGACTCATCCAACCGATTCTTGGTCTCCTGAAAGGCCTCCTTAACATCTTAGAGCTCCCTCGCATTGGGAAAAACTTTGATCAGATTCTCATAGCCCAGGATTGATCTATTCAGAGCATTACCAAGCTGCGAGAGAAACCAGAACAAATTAGAGTCGGACATCTAACAAACCAAGAATAAATGAAAAAGTCTTTAAGTTATACCTGACCGAGGTGGTAGGCGACATCCAAGTATTCGTCGTTGTTAGATAACTGAGCAATTGCAGGGAACACACACCTTATCTGTTTCTTATGACGCATTAAGGTGGCTAACCCCCATCTATTATCCAAGATCGACCTTGGTCCTGAGTGAGAAAAAATCCAACAGCTCTGACTACTCCTCGCTGAGGTAAGCCTTGAATTTTTTCACTCGATTCAGTTTGGGCCCTCTTAAAGGAGAAATGCTCCGACCCCTGATCATCCTTGGTTTCCATAGGGCTAGGGTCACATTTCTTGGAGACCTCATTCACTGCTACGGTCATCTCGTCACCTTTAACTTCGAAATCACCCTTCTCAGACTCTTCGACTGCTTTACCTTTAGCTTTCAAGACCTCTTTAACGGTCGAGATTGGAACTGCGGCTAGGAGAGGCCTGGAAGAACCATCATCACGGACCTCTTTGATCGATGTCTTGAAGGAGCCAGGGGAGACCTTATCTACAACACTTCCATGTGATCGGTAGCTTACAGTGGTCACGTTCTGTTTGGCTTTATTGCGGAAAGATTTTTGGAGAGGAATCTTCGAGACGGTTTCTGAGGTACTAGCTTCCGTGGAGATTTCAATCAAATTTTCCTCTTCTGAAACTGAAGCATAATCGGCAATAGTCAACGAATGAAAATACATAGACAATGTGTAACAAAGACTCATTACCTTCAAGCTGGTTGATTGAAACTGGATCAAAGAGGAACGCATCACACGACTCTGAGATACCGTGACAAGATCGACTCTCACATAAAAGAATATTTGTCGCCAGAATTCATCATTGGTGGTAAACTTGAAGATACTTTTACCTGACCGAGTCGACAGGTAAAAGGTTCCTCCGACTCCTTTAGTCGGAGGACTATCTTTTATCAAAATGACATCAAGGAGTTCTTTAAGGCCAATTTTAATTCCTACTTCCTTAGATCTAGTAATCAGCCCTAAAATTAACTTTAATTGCAGAAGGGCATAATTGATAGGAAGGGCTAAAGAGAAGTGATCTAACAGATCTAAAAGAAGGTCAGGAAATGGGAACTTAAGGTGGCACTTGAGAATGTAATTCTCGTGTATACAAAACCAGCCGGGAAAAGGGGTTTCAGGAGTCTCTTCAGGCCTGCATGGTCTCGCAAGATCCTTTGGAGCCCCACCTCAGTCATCAAATTCACTATCTCTTGATAGAGTAACGTCGAATATTGATGAGGGCCGAAGGCGAAGTCTCCATAAACACTGGCGTTTAAGGATCTGGCCACCATCTCCATCTTGACGGCGATCACAACAACCTTGTCGATCACTGGGTTTTTCGAACGATTCTGCTTCCGATCTTTCTTTTGGGCATTCGAAGGTCCAACATCGTCCTTCCCTTGACCCATCGCTAGTGTCTAAGGTTGAGGATTGGGTAAAAGAAAGAGAGATGGTCGGAGAGAAAAAACCTAACGAAATAGGGAAAACTAGATGGAGAGGCGAAACAAAGTTACTAAAGCTTGATTAAGATTCTTAAGAAGTTAAATATAAGGCAAGATAACACAATATAAGAGAAAAAGAGTACCTTGTGAATCGTGTTTCAAAGCGTGGCGAAGTGGTGAAAGGCAATTAATAGGCTACTTTATATCACATCATTAAGCGTTGAAGACGAGGGTAAACCTTTCATCTACCCATTGATCTATGTCGTTCGATAAGGATACAAGCGATCTCAGGTGTTGGTTTGAATAATTCAAATCTTTGTGATTAGGATTCTGAGATATCGAGAACACGCGAAACCAAAAAACTGAACCTGGACGCATTCATCTCCCATTTAAGGCTCGGAGAGCCTCAGTCCAAAATGCTGGGGGACGGGCAACTGTTGGGTATGGGTTTTGATCCACCCAAAAAGGCCCATTAACGAGAATTGGAGTCTATTCACGCGAACCATTAACCACCTTAACGATTGAAATCTTGAAGATGGAAAGGTTGGTTCTGGGAAAGAGGGGGGAGAGAATCAAGGGAGGGGTTGAGATGGAGGAGAGATTGAAGGTGTCTATTTAAAGGGGAAAAAGGCTAAAAGCTAAAGGGATATTTTTTGGGGAGCTTTTGCTTGAGAGAAAATAGAGAGAAACAAATACAAATATTCGATCATATCCTTGTAACCTATTTTCATTTTCCAAACTCTATTCGAAATAAATGGTAAAACATTCAACATCAATAAGATATCATTGGATCGATCATCTTGAGCTCAAAACGAGATTTTACCCGCGATTCTCTTCTTCATCTTTACGGAAAATTCTAAGTGTTTGGACCTCCATAATAATCAAATTTATTAATCATTAGTCTCGTCCTCTTTGTATCAAATTATCAAAGATATAAAATTTGGTTAGAAATCTTCAGCGAGGAAAAAAAGATGATGCAGATCTTCGTAAAAACCTTGACCGGAAAAACCATAACACTAGAGGTTGAAAGCAGCGACACCATCGACAATGTCAAAGCCAAAATCCAGGTCTTCTTCTCTCTTTGACTTCACCTGCGAAGTTCTTCTTCTTTCTCGTTGTTCTCCTATTTGTTTTTTAGGGCTTTGTCTTCTCTGATTCTGTTTCTGGCTATATGATATAGAGCTGCTTGTTTGTGAATCGATTCCGAAGCTAAAAGTTGGTAGATTTTCGTATAAACAATAAGAACATCCTCTCTCTTACTCCTTCCTGATGCAATCTAGGATCTTCTGAAAGAGAGATCAAACTTTTTGTTTTGTTTATGTGTTTAATTTCTGCAAAATTATGGAAGAAGAGAAGATGGATTGTTGAACGGATAGAAGGATAGATGTGTTATAGATCTAGAGAATTAACTCTTTTGTGATCTAAAACAAAAAAAAAGCTCTTAGAGAATTAACTCTTTAGCGATCAGTTTCTTCTGGATAATACACACCGGAAGGTTGTGAATTGAGATATGACACACTCAAATTCACGAAAAAAGATAGAAAGAATCTTCTCTTTTCTAGATTAAAACATGGCTGATTCTAAAAATCTGCAAGATACAAAATATAAATAACCTAATTCTACTAGGGTTTCCTACGAAAATAATAAGCTAAAATCAGGCCCATTATCGCCAAGTTAAGCCCAAAAATAAAACCAGAAATAATTATGCACTTGTGAGGCCTCTAGACGAAAATCCCTTCAGCTGATTCGTCTCCCCTCTCTCATATTCGTAGATTTTCGAATTGCCGTCAGATTGATATATTATTCGACCATATTAGGGTTTTTCTTGCTGGGTCTTTCTTCGAGTAGACCAAAACATGTCTGAAAACTGATTTCCCTTAAATATTTAGGCCCAACATGTTCTGTTTTGAATCCATACGCTTCTCTCGGTCCAATACTTCATGGACCATACCGATTAACTCCTTAGCAAAGCCATTAAACCATGTCATGATCCTTCGCCTAGCTGGTTCATGCCTTAGTTTCTGTCCTTTGATTTCACTGCTGATCCATATTGCATCACTTCCTTCTTCATGTGTTTACTTAATTTCATATTCGTTGACGTTTTTTGGACAACACTTGGAGTTAATCACATGAACGCATCATCTTGATGATGTTTTACTTGTCTGATTGATAGTAAACATCTTTTTTGATTTCTAAGGAAATTGGGGTTGTTGAGAACAGGACAAAGAGGGAATACCACCTGATCAGCAGAGGCTTATATTTGCTGGAAAGCAACTAGAAGATGGTCGAACACTAGCCGACTACAACATCCAGAAAGAGTCCACTCTTCACTTGGTCTTGAGGCTCAGGGGTGGCACCATGATTAAGGTCAAGACTCTCACTGGAAAAGAAATCGAGATTGACATCGAACCAACCGACACTATTGATCGGATCAAGGAACGGGTTGAAGAGAAAGAAGGCATCCCTTCTGTTCAACAAAGGTAGAAATATACTTCTTTGCTGCCAGTTACTTTGAACGACATGGAGTTGCAAAACTTAATTCTGCATTGCGGTTTATTGCTATATATGCAACTTGGTTTCATGTTTAAGTGACATGAAAAGTTATGTCTGGTACCCCTGTGATTACTCTCTGCCTGCAAGCTTGACAATCTAAGCTGTTACATATAACACTGATTTGCATGATCACTAGTTGTTGGATGCTTATAAATCTAATGGGATTTTGCAGGCTCATCTACGCAGGAAAACAGCTAGCGGATGACAAGACGGCAAAGGACTACAACATAGAGGGAGGCTCTGTTCTTCATCTAGTTCTTGCTCTTAGGGGTGGTTTTGGTCTTCTCTAATCTCTAAGAAGTAACTCCTTTTTATCATTGTTTATCTTCTCCAGTTTCCTTTCATGAGGAAAAAGTGAATGCAATTTGGATATGGTGCTATTAATACTGTTACTGGTTTCAGTGGCTTTTGATCATTTTACCAATACATTGTTCAATATAAGATCATTCTTGAAAATATTTAGATTGACCTTTTAGTATTACACTTCAAATATTTATTCAGCGTAAGTTCTAATCGAGGTATGAACATTCTTTTCTTGATAATCTAATCTTACAAAAATTAAAACTAAAGTAACAGTTGAGTTCGAACGTTAAGCTTTACAAGGCATAAACAAGAATCGGATCTCTCAGGACATATAAGCATTAAAAATTATATGAAATAGAATCAAAGCAAAACCAAGACTCCAAGAAAGAAGATGAGTAAACTAGATCTCGAGATCGATGGGTTTGGTTTTGGTAATATCTCTGCCTCTATTTTTTTGTTCCGTCTTCTTCTTGGGTTCGCCTGCTACTTCCTTGGCAAATATGGTGGCCGTCATGAGATCAATGCAAATCCTTAGGTGTATGTATGGAGTTCCTGCTCCGCCCACCTGGCGCAGTTCCCATCTCCGCTGCTTCCCCACCACAATTGTAAGCACGAAAACTCTCACAATGTTTGATTTTTTCCATCGAAGATACTTTTGTTTGATGTTTACTGTGAATTTCTGTAATCTTTTGACTGTCTCTAGTTTTTTTTGATACATGTTCCGTTCTTAATTTGTTTATTTTCTTAAGCTTTTGATGTAAATAAGAAAGCTTACATGTGTGGTATGGTTATTGTTTACGCATCGTTTTTAAAAGAATACCGCTCAAAAAGTTAAATACATATGAAGTTTTGAGGCCAAAATCTCATCTCGGAACTAATTAAACCAAAAACAAAATTACATGAGAAACTGAGAGAATACATATTAGATGATTTACAAAGTTGTTTTAGCTGTTTGTATGGTTGGCATTTTGCAGCTCCATTTTGTTCGATGGTCCTTGAGTGGACTTCCTTGTAGCTTATATCTGATCCGGACCGGATATGATAAAAAGAATAGAAAATGAGAAAAATGGGACATACTAAAATTGGATTTGTCCCTTTACGATTTTGACTCATATTTTTGTCACACTAGTATTTTATTTTTGTAAAATCCGATTTTGCCCCTAGAATTAAGAAATTATGATTTTTATATTTAATTAAAATGTTTTTTAATTAAAATTTTTTTTATATTTATTTAAAAGAAAATAAAATTTAAAAAAAAAATGGGACAAAAAATCGCGTTTTAACAAAGGTTTTTTCATCTTCCTCTTTCGACAAAAACACTTGAACCTAATCCAAAGTTTGGCTTCTTCTTCTTCTTCTTCTTCTTCTTCTTCTTCTTCTTATTCGGTCTAGTTTCCGGGACTCCATCTCCGCCGTCTTGTCCCGTCGCCGCCACTCCGTCATCTCTTGCTCGTGCCTTCGCCCGTCGCCGCCACTCCAACTCCGTTTCTTCTCCTGTTGAACTCAATTAGTTCAAAATCAAAGGTATGTTTCATTACTCTTAAAACTCTAATTTTTGATTTTGAAGTTCGATTTGTCCTTAGATCGATTAATTCATCATCAATTTCGGCATGCATGTGTTCAAATTGATTTGTATATGCAGAGATTATCCATCAGAGGAGCTTCTGGCTTCTTGCTTCTCCTTTGCTTTTTGTTTTCTTTCCTTTTTTGAGTTATAGAACTCCATCTCTTTCTGCCTCTCTTGAAGAACAGACTTAACTTATCTTCACCATCGTAGAGCCACGAATCATTATCGGAAACAGGAACTTCCTAGCCTTTAGAGTCGTCCTCTAACAGGAATTTAACTCATTTTTTTTTCCATTAATCCTTATTCATCATCATCCCCGTCATCATCCTTTTTCCATTAATCCGAGTAAAATTTGAATATCAACCAAATGAACTTAACTTATTGGTTGATGTTTTTAGTCTTCATTACTCGAGTTTACTTTGTGTCTCTTTACGCTTGTATATGCCGGGAAGAGTTAACACATATGGTTGTTGATTTGATTTGATTATGTAGAGTAATGATTTGGTTTTTGCAAATCTTGATATTGTTTTTGAGGTTTGAACTAGTTTGAATACGTATTCTAGAGTAGGTAGAACTGATATGCAAAACTGCTTGTTAGTGCTTTTCACTGTTAACACTGTGTATGTTTCTTATGGATTGTAGGTATGTCTGAGGAGTTACCAAAGTGTCTTTTTAAGGAGGGTGAGGAGACACAAGTCACTCAGATCAATAACAACTACAAGTTGGCCAACATTATTACAAAGTTGGAGAGGTGGTTGCCAAAGGAGCTGAAACAAGTCAAGAAAGATCAAGTTTTCTCACAGTTCTTCAAGCTGCATGACAATGGACTCGGGTTCTCCGCTAGAGTGATACACAACTTGTTGTATAGAGAGCTGGTGAGATACAAAAGGCACGAGCTCTGGTTTGTATTTGCGAAAAGACCACTGAGATTTTCGTTGCAGGAGTTCCATGCAGTTATCGGGCTTGAGTGCAACACTAGGCTGCCATCTACGGATTTCGATGATTGGGAAGATGATGGTGGTTTCTGGAGCAAGGTGCTGAAGAGGGAAGAATGCAATTCTTTCAATATATAGTCTGTGTGGTCTTAGCGAGAGATGAGAAGGCAAATATTCCTCTGAAATACATCAAGGTGGTAATGGATCTTGAGAAGCTTCGTAAGTACCCTTGGGGAGTTGCTGCGTTTGATCTTGTTCTAGAGTCGGTGGCCAAAAACAGGGACAAGTTGAAGGAGAAGACTTCTAGTTATGTGTTATATGGCTTCTCTTATGCCATTCAGATTTGGGCAATGTAAGCTATACCAAAAATTGGGAAGCTCTTGGGAAAAAAGCTGGACAAAAGTT
>OVAN01007127.1:0-20154 GCA_900406275.1 Anastatica hierochuntica | reverse complement strand
TGAAGTCTACACAGGTCCTCCACTTCCCATTTTTCTTTTTGACAACCACTGAGTTGGCTAGCCAGTCAGGGTAGTGGACTTCCCTGATAGCATCGGCTTTCATTAATCGGTCAACGTCATCATTGACTGCTTGAGCCTTTTCGAGGCGGAGCTACGCTGCTTTTGTTTGACGGGCTTAAACGTCGGGTCTACGTTTAGCTTATGTGTCGTTACCCGCGGGTCGATGCCTTTCATGTCGTTAGTATTCCAAGCGAAGGTTCTAACGTTCTCTGCAAGGAAACGTATGAGTTGTCTTTGACATGGGCAGGTAACTCCGACCCGATGCGAACACATTTTTCAAGGTGAGCCGGATCAATGCAAACTTGTTCGGTGAGGTTCCGCGGGNACACATTGGTGATACGTCGAGGCTACGGCTCGCATCTTATGAATCCACGGTCTCCCGAGTATCGCATGAAATGGGGTCGGTTTGTCGATTACTATGAAGTTAACCATTTTCATAACTCCTCCAGCTATCACTGGGAGTTTGATGGTTCCTAGGGAAGTGGTGGTTTCCCCGGAGAAACCTACGAGGTTGGCCTTCTGACCAGAGATCTCGTAATCGTCGATTTCCATGCCTTTCAAGGCGTTGTAAAATATAAGGTCCATGGAGCTTCTAGTGTCAACCATTAGTTTGGGTACCTCATACCAAGCCACATTGAGGGTTCTGACTAACGTGTCGTCATGAGGTTGGTCGAGTTCCAAGGTTTCGCTTTCCCAGAAGGAGATTTTAGTATTCGACTCCTTACTAGATGGTCTCGATCGGGTACTAGATTCAGCCTTCCGTAGGTGGCCTTTGATTGAATTCACGGACTCTCGACAGATATATGATCCTCCAAGAATGTAGTCTACTCTGGATTCAGAGAGCTGCTGGCTTGATGCCCTTTCGAATAAGGCAGCCACCGTACCTTCTAGCAAAGGTTTTGGAGCCTCCATACGAAAGCTCTTTCTTTCTGGAAATTTTCTGAGGATCATGTCGACCTTCTTCTTTGGAGCCGGAGGCAGTGAATCGGTTTCCTTTCCTAGAGATTTATTCTGCTTCAGAGAAGCCTCCCTTGGGGTTCTTTTCTGGAAGGGCGGTGGTTTCCTAAGGTCCACATCCTTTATTTCGCCGGCAGCAAACTTGGCTGCTAGCTGTCGCTGAAGGTTCCAGTATTCCTCTGTTGAGTGACCCTTCCTCTCGTGGTAGGTATAGAATTTGCTTTCGTCAAACGACTTAGTCCAGGGGGCTCTGCTCGTTTTGCGACAAGTTTGTCTTCCTGAGACTCGTCGATTGCATAGGAGTGTTCCCCTTGGGTATGGTTGTTATGGAAGTTACCTTTCTTAGCTTGGCCTCTTGCTTCTTGAGGGTTAGCCTTCGAGTAGGTTTGAGGCTTCTTATGGATTTTATCCATCGCAGCAGTTTCCTCTTCGAGAGTAATAATCCGAGATGCTCTGTGCAGAGCATCGTCTATCGTGGGCAGAGGGTTGATAGTAAGTTCTGTCCAGAACTCTGAACAGTACCAAAGCCCTCTTCGGGGTGCCTCGATGGCAACCTGATCGTTGGGATTCGAGAGCTTAGTTCTGACCGCCCTAAACTTTTCTATGTAGACACGGAGCGTGTCCCCAACTCCTTGCCTGATCTTCCACAGGTGTGCTTCAGAAGCATGTTTCCGAATGTGAGTCGAGTATTGCTTTACGAAAGCACTGGTTAGCTGGTCAAAGCTATCTATCGAGTTTGGCTCGAGACCTGAGAACCATTCGAGGGTTGTGCCCGTTAGGTTCTTAGCGAAGGTTCGACAATAGCTTGCCTCGCATTCTTCACGCATAAAGTGAGCCTTGACGATGGCCAACCTGAAGGCTCTTAGGTGAGCCTTAGGGTCTGAGGTCCTATCGAACTCGGGGATTCAAATTTTCCTTGTATCTCTTATGTAAGAGTTAGTTATCCTGTTCGTAAATAGGGTTCCTCGGGTTTCCTCTATTCTGTTCTCGATTTCAGGGGCCGATCTTGTGGCCTTATGAACTTGCGCATTTAGCTTTTGAAGAGCCGCATGCGTTCTTTCCATGTACCTTCGGATAGTATCAGGGCTATCTAGACGAAAGGTGTCCGAAACGTCGATAGACGCCTGCTCGAGAGGCTGTCGCTGGGCCCACTCTGGGTTTGGGCCCCAGATACCTGGGGATCCAGGCCTTTCTCGGCCCCTGGGACTGTTTTGCCTAGCGCGATCAACTAGGGGACCTGGAAAGATTATGTCTGTAGCTCTCGTTCTCTGTTGAGTTTCCGAGGGAACGGGTTGGTTATGACTGAATGCTACATGGGAGGAGGCCCTTCCATTAGCTGGGATCGGAACGCGATCTTTTCTCTGCTCGGATATCGGAGGCGGGGGAGGCAGATCTTGTCTCTGCTCGGATACCTGCTGCGAGACCTGACCAGATCCCGGATTCGTACTAGCTAAGTTACTTCCCATTGCCATGGTGGCTAACGGGTTAGGTGCCGGAGTGATTCCCACGGGAGGCGTCGAGAGAGGAGGTTCCTCCCTTCCAGGTATTGTGTGAACGGGAGAGAACTCGAGACGTCCTCGAGGGAAAGATGGATCAGTGATGAGATCACGAAAGGTCACCCCTGATCCTTGCCTCTACGAAGGCTGAGACGAGTGTACCAGCGATCTTGTCTCCTGTTCGACCTGTTGCTATCTGGATGCCAACTGATGAACCAACCGTTCGTTTTCCTAGGTTCGACTCACCAGCTGTAGCATCATCTTCCGGATCTCGGATAGGTGATCCAAAACCTGGCTCGTGGTTTATGTCGGAGGCTTTGATCCGAATGGATTCTGTTGGTCAGTGCCTTCGAGCGTTTGTAGTCTTGGAGACGGTGCGAGAGGTATCCTTCGGGGAGCCAGCTGAGAGTCAGCAGGTTCCGATCGACCCTCCGTGGCGGGGAAGAATTCGTTTGGAGGGTTGGAGCGACGAGGTTCCGGAGATCCAGAACCTCCGTGAGTCGGTGAGCTATTGCTCGGTGCTAGCGCTAATGATTCAGATTGATTCGAGCCACCGTTGGCTGGATCCATCTTCTTAGCTATCGGAGTAAGGGATTCGATTACTCAGGTCCCCACAGACGGCGCCAAATTGTGAGGGTTAGATCTCGCAATTATTATGTATTAGGTTTGAGAAGGAGTAGATTCGTGGAACAGAGTGGGAACGAATCTCGTTTGAGCTAATTCGATGGATGTAAATTGAATGTGACCTTCGATTTATGATTCTATGAATGTTGAGATTACAAAAGACTGAGAGCTAGAAAAGTGAAAATACAAGTAATGTATTATCGAAAGCTAAAAAGTTGTTCAGCCTCTGCTCTCTCGTCGCCTCCCCTCCTTTATAGTTCTCGATCCTCCCTTTGATTAGGTCTCAGTTGCCGAGATCTTCTCCCGGGATATCTCCGAGGCTAATAACGAGCTGCGTCTCAACTAAGTAACGAGTTTATGATGTAGTTATAGGGTTTTCACCAACTTTTCGCGGCCACGGCTTAACACCGGTTATGCACGTTCCGATCACGAATTCGAATAAGATCCCCTAACTTTCTTTGTTATCTGTGTCTGTCGAATCGTTCTTCGCTTACGTTTTTCGTTTACTTTTGATTCGCTTTCATACTCATTTTGTATTCGACCACGTTAACATATTCTTACGAATCTTATTACTTTACCATCGTTAAATGCATGTCACTTCGCAATATGTATTCATATCTGCTTTACTCACGCTTTTCTTCTTATTTCGTTTTGCAGCTTAGTTTCGTAACTTTAACCTAATTTCTCGTGTTCATCATCTGATCTCATCGCTTTTTGGCCACAGAGAATTCGTGAACCACGTAAACATTGACAATGAGAATTTCGGTTCCCACACCCAGCCTCCGACATCAGTCACGAGTCAGGTGTCGAGCCTGCTCTCCGAGATCTGTCAGATGATGCTCCAGTGTGTGAGTAGAACCCAAGAGAACGAACGTTTGGCTCACCGGCTGGTATCTCGACAACAATAATTTGAGGAGGTAACGAGGACCTTGGCTCCATTGTCACAACCCTTGCAACGACGAGCCTCCGGAGTGACCTTCTGAAGCCTTGTTATCGATCCCTCATTTCCTTGTTGCCGCTTAGAATATTGCCCTGATAGCTCGATACCTGAGGGTTAGGGACCTTGCTTTCAGACACCTCTTTCAGGAATGGCCCATGTGTTCAACCCGCCAGCTATCGCAACGATGGGGACTAACGTTGCTAGCACGGGCTCTGAACCTTCTTAGGTCCCTCGACAGATACCTGAGAAAATTCACCATTTACCTCCACCACCACCTATATTCAGGTCAAACGGAGGCACCTCAAATCTGTCTGGTGGCGCAACCTTAGCCTCGATCCACGAGGCCCGAAACCTCTCCCTCGATCCAGAGGCTCAGGAATGATCGGAAGCTACAACCACAGCTAACCCAAGCCACCCAGCTGATCGCGCCCAGCAAAGTAACCCAGGGACCCGAGAAAGTCCTACCTCTCTAGCCACCTGGGGGCACGATCAAACTTGGTTCCGCCAGGAACCACCTAATCGAGCACCTGTCGGCAACTCAGTTATCCTTCTCTGAAGGGAACTGAGGCTATACGAAGGTACATGGAGAGGACACATGTAGCTCTTCAAAAACTGAACACTCAGGTCCACAAAGCCACGAGTTCAGCTCCCGAAATTGAGAGCATAATCGAAGAAACCCGAGGAATCCCGTTTACTGATAGAATCACAAATTCTTATATCAGAGATACAAGAAAGCTTCAGATTCCTTAGTATGACGGAACCTCATACCCTAAAGCTCACCTAAGAGCCTTCAGATTCGCTATCGTCAAAGCTCACTTCACTCTTGAAGAGTGCGAGGCAGGCTAATGTCGAACTTTCGCAGAAAACCTGACAGGAACGACTCTCGAGTGGTTCTGTGGTCTCGAGTCAACTTCGATAGATAGCTTCAATCAGCTAACTACTGCTTTCATTAAGCAGTATTTGACTCACATTAGAAAAACAGGCCTCTGAAGCAGATCTCTGGAAGATTAGGCAAGGATTTGGAGATATACTACGAGTTTACATAGATAAATTCAGAGCAGTCATAATCAAACTCTCGAACCTTAATGATCAGGTAGTTATCGAAGCCCTCATGGTATTGGTCTGAGTTTTGGCCCGAGCTAACGGTTCATCCTCCCCCGACAATCGATGACGCATGCATAGGACATCTCGATTCATCACTTTGGAAGGCGAAATTGCTGCCATGGATAAGATCCATAAGAAGCCTCAGAACCCTCCGAAGGCTGATTTTCAAGAAGGAAAGGGATCTCACAAGAAGAGTAACTCCCGACACAGTCAAACTCAAGAAGAACATTATTATGTTGTTGAGGAAGCGCAACAAGAAAAACCTGTTGCGACAACAAGCAAGGCTCCCTTGACCAAACCTTATGACGTGAACAAATTTTGTTCCTATCATGAAATAAAGGATCATTCCACAAAAGAGTGTTGGGATCTTCAACGACAGCTGGCTGCAAAGTTTGTCGCCCGCGAAATAAAAGACGTAGACCTCAGGAAACCATCACCTTTTCAAAAGCGAGCACTGAGGGAGGCATCGCCAAAACGAAACAGGTCGCCTGAAAAGGAAACTGATTCACTACCTTCGGCTCCCAAGAAAAGGATTGATATGATCCTTGGAAAATTCCCCCAAGGGAAGAGCCTTCGGGTTGGCGCACCGAAACCTCTACCTAAGGGGACGATAACTGCCTAGTTCAATAAAGCTTCGAATCGACAGACCGCCAACACGAGGGTCGATTACATACTTGGAGGGTCTGACATCTGTCAAGACTCCGTAAACTCGATATAAGGCCACCTGTGTAAGGCTAAGTTCAGTACTCGAACGAAACCGCCCTCCCAGGAACCTAATATTAAGATATCTTTTTGGGAAAGCGAGACGTCGGACCTCGACTGAACCCATGATGACGCCCTAGTTGTCACGCTTAATGTGGCTGGATACGAGGTACCTAAGCTAATGGTTGACACTGGAAGCTCCGTGGACCTCATTTTTTATAACGCCCTAAAGGGAGTGGAGATAGATGACTATGTGATAACCAGTCTAAAGGCCAATCTCGTACGTGTCTCAAGAGAAATAGCTACCTCCTTGGGATCTATCAAACTACTAGTTATAGCTAGCAGGGTCATGAAGATGATCAATTTGGTGGTAATTGACAAGCCAGCTCCATTTCATGCGATCTTGGTGAGAACCTAGATTCATAAGATGAAAGTTGTTGCATCAACATACCATCAATGCGTGAAATTCCTAACCCCCACGGGGTAGCTACGATCCAATATAGCCAAAAGGTATCTAGAATTTGCTACCTAGGAGGTTTCCAAATCATCAAAGAATTGGCTCAATAGCAATTATAAATTCGGGAACATCAAGTGATGAAGCAAAACATATGAGCCCCCCCCCCCACAGAACCTCACCAAGCAAGTTTGTATCGACGACAATCACCCCGAAAAATGTATCCACATTGGGTCGTAGTTACCCCTCGGAATTAAGAGTAAACTCATACGCTTCCTTAAAAATAACGTTAAGACCTTCGCATGGTCCACTAGTGATATGAAAGGTATCGTCTCGAGTATAACCATGAACAAGCTTAATGTGGACCCCACGTTAAAGCCAGTAAAACAGAAACAACGCAAACTTGGCCACGAGAAGGCTCAAGCTGCCAATGAGGACGTTGAACGGTTAATGAACGCCGATGCAATTCGAGAAGTTCACTACCCCGACTGGTTATCCAATCCCTTAGTCGTCAAAAAAACGGGAAATGGAGAACATGCGTCGATTTCACCAACCTTAACAAAGCATGTCCCAAAGATAGCTTCTCGTTACCTCACATCGATCGTTTAGTCGAGGCACCCGCGGGCCATCAGCTATTATCTTTCATGGACACCTTTTCAGGCTACAATCAAATAATGATGGACCTTGACGACCAAGAAAAAATCGCCTTTATAACAGAACGTGACACCTACTATTATAAAGTCATGCCTTTCGGGTTAAAAAACGTCGGAGCCACCTACCAAAGGCTCGTAAACAAAATGTTTGCCCGACAACTCGGAAGAACAATGGAGGTTTATATTGATGACATGCTGGTCAAATCCCCCAATGGAGAAGATAACGTCAATCATCGCAGGGAATGCTTCGATATCTTGAATAAGTATGACATGAAGCTAAATCCCGCTAAATGTACCTTTAGAGTACCCTCAGGCGAATTTCTAGGTTACCTCATAACCGAACGAGGTATCGAAGCTAAACCAAATCAGATAGCTACTTTTCTGGAGATGTCGTCACCTAGAACTACTAGAGAAGTACAAAGACTGACTAGAAAAATCGCCGCCCTAAATCGATTCATTTCCAGATCCACTGACAAGTGTCTTTCGTTCTATAAACTTCTGAAGAATAATAAGAAGTTTCTATGGGAAGAGAAATGTGAAGAAGCTTTCAGAAAACTGAAATCTTACCTCTCAGAACCTCCCATACTATCCAAACCAATAGAATGATAACCGTTATACCTGTATATTGTTGTATTTCCCGCTGCAGTCAGCGGTGTGTTAGTACGAGAGGAGCAGAACGAGCAGAGACCTCTCTACTATACGAGTAAAAGTCTGATAGACGCAGAAACTAGGTACCCTGCTATGGAAAAGCTAGTTGTAGCTGTTGTAATTGCTGCCAGAAAGCTCCGACCGTATTTCCAGCACATCCCATCATCGTAACGACCTCCCAACCATTACGCACAATTCTACATAGTCCTAACCAATCCGGATGCCTCGCTAAATGGGCCATTGAGCTCAGCGAGTATGACATAGAATACATACCTCGAACTGCAGCTAAAGGTCAAGTCCTAGCCGACTTCATTATTGAGTTAGCCTTCGAACACCTCAACGCGAACTCGATAGCTCCCAAATAGACCCTCCATGTTGATGGAGCATCCTCAAGGTAAGGCTCTAGAATCGGTCTAAGGCTGACTTCCTCAGCTAGCGAAATCATCGAATAATCCTACAGATTAGGCTTCAACACTTCCAACAACGAAGCTGAATATGAAGCACTGATTGCAGGCTTGAAACTGGCTATAGGGATCGAGATCCAAGAGCTTAACGCTTATAGCGATTCCCAACTAGTGGCCAGCCAGTTTCATGGAGAATACAAAACAAGAGACGAAAGAATGAGGGCATACCTCAAGGTCGTCCAAAACCTCACCAAACAATTCGATAAATTCGAACTAACGAGAATTCCTCGCGGAGAAAACTCTTCCTCCGACGCTTTAGCAGCATTAGCCTTCACTTCGGACCCTTTTGTCAAACGAATCATACCACATGAAGGTATAGCCAAACCTAGCATTGATATAGCTACCAAAGCTGCAATCAAAAACGAGTCAAAAGAACAGAAGGACAACACTGGACCCCAGGTGGTAGCCAATAGCTGGGACAAGTCTCCAACCCAAGTTCTTACTACATTTTGGTTCCCAAAAACCAAAATCCGCAATTTCAAAAGGCAAGCCTCCGGAGTCACGATCAAGACTCTAGACTTAGGCATATGCACAACAGGTATGTCTGAAAACCAAAATTCTCCAGAACCTGATTCTCGAGATACCTCTGGGGGCAGGATCCATCTCGAGACTCGATTACAAACACGGAAGGTACTGCTGAGAACAAAAATTTTTCGGAGTCTGATTCTTAGAATACCCTCAGGGGCACGATCCAGAAAAATGAGGAGCCAAGTAGTGACCCGGAGCCTATAAATGAACAAGCATAAGACCTTTTGATATCTCTCCACGATAGAGTCCTTGGAAGAAAAGATTGAAGAATTCCAATTATGCAATACATTCAGGAGGGTGTAGCCCCCCCCCCCTCACAAGTGGGAAGCTTGAAAACTCAAGGCGTTAAGCGCAAGGTATTGTATAACCTACTCCAACCTTTATAAATGAAGCTTTTCAGGGCCATACCTAAAGTATGTCCACGACCTTGATGCCCTTAAGCTCATGGCAAAATTACACGAATGCTCTTGGAGAAGCCACTCCGGTGGATGAGCCTTAGCCATCCGAATCAAAACACAAGGTTACTTCTGGCCAACTATTATCGCAGACTGCGAGACATACTTGTCCCAATGCGATAAGTTTCAAAGACACGCCCCGGTCATTTATCAACCAACCAAAAAGCTATCCTCGATATACGCACCTTACCCCTTTATGCAATGGTCCATGGATGTCGTAGGACCATTAGTAGCTTCAGGTAAAGGGCAACAGAAACTACGTTTCTTGTTAGTCCTAACCGATTATTTCATTAAATGGATAGGAGTCGAGGCTCTCCAACAAGTAACCAAGTTCGAGGTCGAAAGATTTGTATGGCGAGACATCATATATCATCATGGGGTCCCATATGAAATCATAAATGATAACGGATCACAGTTTATATATGATGACTTCACATTATTCTGTGAAAAATGGAACATACGCTTCAGCACGTCCACACCTCGATACCCTCAAGGAAACGGACAGGCGGAGACTGCTAATAAATCAATTTTAGCAAACCTCAAGAGACGTTTGGGTACCAACAAGAAGTCTTTGTCCGATAAGCTACCCGAGGTTCTATGGGCATGCCGTACTACCCCTAGAAGAGCCACGGAGGAAACCCCCTTCTCCTTAGCTTATGGGATGCAGGTTATAGTCCCGGTCGAAACCTCAGTCGGAAGCCTCCGACTAAGCCTTTGCACCACGAACCCCGAAGCTAATAACCAACTGTTGCTAGACAACCTATACCTGATCGAAGAACGCCGAAATCAGGCACTAATTCGTATACAAAACTATCAACAGTCAATGACTCGGCACTACAACTCCAAGGTGAAACCTCAGAGATTCATAGTGGGCAATCTTGTACTACGAAAATTTTTCGAAAATACCAAAGAGCGAGGCGCCGGGAAGTTAGGTACCAAATGGGAAGGCCCGTATCGGATCATCCACGTGGTAGGACCCAAAATTTACAAGCTCGTAAAGGTACAAACCGAAGTACCAGAAATACGATCACGGAACGCCATGAACCTCAAAAAGTAATATCATTAGGTACTTGCAAAAAATTGAACTATGTTAAGCTTGATCCCTTGACAGGGTCCGTAGGCAACTCTTCTAATGAGTTCAACCCCCATTGCATCAAAAACCATCATTACTTATCCAAGAAAGCTCAGGCGCCTGGATAATCATTCTAAGAACTACAAGCTTCGATCATCGGATATCTGAAAACTAGACCTCGACGCATCTAGACAGTTCAACTCCAAGTTCCAAGAGACGCATATATGTTGTAAAGTATTTGAGTACTATAAAAATCAATGATATCTGTCTTTATCATTCGAATAGCATCTAAACCAATTTCAGGTTCCCAGAAACCTGATTCTAAAAAGGTCTTAAAATCCTAATACCAATTTCAGGTTCCCAGAAACATGATTCTCAAAAGGTCTTAAAATCCTAATACCAATTTCAAGTTCCCAGAAACCTGATTCTCAAAAGGTCTTAAAATCATAATACCAATTTAAGGTTCCCAGAAACTTGATTCTCAAAAGGTTTTAAAATCCTAATACCAATTTTAGGTTCCCAGAAAACTGATTATCAGAAGGTCTTAAAATCCTAATACTAATGTCAGGTTCCCAGAAATCTGATTCTCGAAGGGTATTAAAATCCTAATTTCAGGTTCCCGTAAGCCTGATTCTCAACAGGTCTTAAAATCCTGATACCAATATTAGGTTTCCAGAAATCTAATTCCCGAAAAGTCTTGAAATCCCAACATCAATTCCAGGATCTCAGAAACTTGGTTCTTCAAAGGTTCCCAAAAACCTAACCGGACAAGAATTTGAAAACTTAACCTCGTATGTATAGGTTGACGTGACCTAACTAGATCAGGACATGATTAAAGACAAGTCATATCGAACACAATACCTAGTCAAACCTAGGACCAATCGACCAGTCTTTAAATCAACTAAGACTTAACGGTTCACTTCTCAGATGCCGAAGGTACCTCAGAACTCTGAATATATCAACCAAATATTGGACCTTCGAGGTTGTCAAAATAACTAAAAGCTTATGATAAGACTTATATAAGCCTCGATCTTTGAGACATTTAATGCAAAACTCAAAAGTAGAATACGAAAATACTTAATTAAAGAAGCACCGAGATGCCTCAAAGAAAAAGGTTTAAAAGCCTCCCCAGGCTACGAGTACAAAACCCAACAGAAAGGGTTTTAAAGGCCTCCCCAGGCACTAAGTCTGAAATAAGTAAAAGCTAAGTTAAAATCAAATGAGAAAGTAGATGAGGGGTCACTCCTCTTGGTTCCCACCCTCCGTTCCTTCAGCTTCCTGAGCTACCTGCTCTTGAACCTCTTCATCAGCCATCAAATCGATGTTTAACCCATGTTCTCTAGCCCTTTGTTCACCAGTTTCCTCCAACAAAGTTGCATTAACATTAGGTACCTCTGAGATCTGAGGGAGGGGGAGCTTGTTATTGGTAAAGTTCGATACCAAGAATTGCTTATATTTTTCTTCTGCCTCAGGAAGTAAAGCCACCAACCTGTCGTGCTCCTCATGAGCACTCGAGATCTTCTCAGTAATAAGATCAGACAAAAGTTCAATATTAGCTTGAACTTCCTGAGCATGGATCTGCAACGACTCCTCCTCCTTTTCTTCTGAAACTTATCTTTAACAAGTAGGAGGACCTTCCCATAGGCATCGATCACCTATTTCTTTCCACGTCTGATAGCCAGACGAATCTCTGCAGCCTTGTTATCGGACAACTCTTTGTTCATTGTCATTAGGTCACGTACCTGAGCCTTCACGGTCCTCTTGGCACTCTCCAGAAGGCCAATTCTCCTACTATTTACTTTAACATCCATACTTAAATCATCTTTTTTTCCTGACAGCATCATCACTTGGGACTTCAGTTCCTCCACTTGAGCTTGAATTCTCTCCGACTGCAACTTTTATTCATCCAACAGGTTCTTCGATACCTGAAACGCTTCTCTAACCTCCTCAAGCTCCTTCCCGTCAGAGAAATCTTTAATCTGGTTCTCAAAAGCTACAAACGACTTGTTCAATGCAGTAGCCAACTACATTAGAAATACGGCAAGTTAGAGTGAAAATTGTCTAAAGTTAGAAACAAAGGGGAATACTCCTAAAAACATACATGGCCAAAATGATAGACCACATCTAGATATCTGTATGTGTTTGAAAAGTGAGCTATCACTAAAAAATCACAGACAATTTGCTTCATGTGACACATCAATGTAGGTAACCTCCAAGCGTCATCAATGACAGCCTTCGGCCTAGAATGGGCAAAGTTCCAGGAGCTAGTTGTTCCTTGAGGAAACGGGTTTAGGATTCCTCTCACTAGGGTCTGTACGAGCCCTCCTGTGAGAAGAATTCCCAGAATCCTGACCACCTCTTGACCTTGTGGGAGCAGAGTCACGTTTCTGAGGAGCATCATCCATGATAAGCATCATATTGTCTCCTTGAATGTCAGGTTCCTCCACCTCTGGTTCCTCAACTAGTGGCCTCTTCTCTTGAGCTCTCAATGTCTCATTAACGGTTTAAATGAGAACAGAAGCTAAACGACGCCTTGAGGAGCCGTCATCAAGGACCTCTTTGATAGAGTTCCTAAAAGAGCCAACAGACACCTTATCCCCGACGCTTCCACGAGATCGAGCACTCTCGGTTGTCTTCTAGGTCTTGACCTGAGAGGGAAAAGACTTTTGGAGAGGCATGTTTGAAACTGTTTCTGAGGTACTAGCTTCCGTTGAAATGTCGATACGAGGATCAACCTCTGGAACTAAAAAAAAAGAGAAAAATCAAGTAAGGTCATGTTCAAAACTAAGTAAAGAAAACCTATGATAGGTAGAATCTGCTACCTTCAAGCTGGCTGATCGAAACAAGAGTTGGGAATTGAGCGTTGTATCTCTCCGGAAACATTGCTCTTTCAATCCGAGAGGATGGAAAGGCAGTCCAAACAGCAGGGACCAACTTCAATCTATTGACTAACGACGTGACAAGTTTAGGTTCAAGTTGAGGAGGTTCTGAAACACCTACGAAAACAGAAGCAAGCACTACAAGAAAACAGTCGATTAACGACGAAATTTTGCGACGAATTTAAATCGTCATTATTTTGCTACAATTTTACGATCAATTGACGACGAAATAAATTATGACGATTTAAATCATCGTTAAAAGCTTGGTAAATTACGATGATTTTACGATGATTTTACACAAATTTTGTAAATCGTCGTTAATCACTCGTTATAAAACAATGATTTAGCAACGTTATATTTAACAAGTTTTTAACAACGAGTTAGAGACAAAAAAATGTTGTATGTGTAAAACGAAAAATATCGTCGTTATTTGAAGGTTAAATTATCGTTTGTTGGTAGGAAAAGATATCGATGCTAATTCGTTGTTAAATTCTAATGTAAATTAAATGGATCGAGGGGATCTCAGATGATGATGTCGAGAGGAGAAAAGCAAAACACTTTGTTCCCTGGTTGCAACAACAAGTAATTATATTTGCGCGTATATTTATATATATGTAGATATAAATTTACTTAATAAGATGTTGCTAGCTAATATATATATTTGGTTACAGATTGATTACGAGGACGAATGATACCTTTTGTGGTTTCATGAGATGCTACAACGTCCACTTGCGAGGATATGTACCGCACCAATGATTTTTACAAGAGGATATGCATTTCACGCTTACGATTATGGCAGACATCGCACAACCGTTAACTACGGCATTTGCGTAAGGGGGGACATAGATTTCTATGGAATCCTACAAGAAATCATAGAAGTTACATTCTCAGGTCTTCTACAGTTGAAATGTGTGCTCTTTAAGTGTGAGTGGTTTGATCCTACAATTGGCAGGGGTGTTCGTATCAACAAATTCGGACTCGTCGACGTTAACAAGGGACGCAGGTACAACAAATTTGAGCCATTTATCCTTGCATCACAAGCGGAGCAAGTTAGTTTCATTCCTTATCCCCATTTGACATCGACCGGGACAAACTGGCTATCCGTCGTGAAGATTGCGCCACGAGGTCATATAGTACATGAAGAGGAATCTGCTCTCCAACACGATACACCCGTTGAGATGCTTTCTCCTGAACTAAGTACAGATCACGTTCTATTGATTGATCCCCATAGCAGGGAACTTGACGAAATACCAGAGGAAACAGAAACCGAACAAACAGACGAATACGACGAAAGTGACAGTCCACATGATGAGGATGGGTCGGAGGAAGAAGTGGAGTGATGAAACTTGTATTTTAAAGTTTTTTTAATTTATGTATTTCTATATGTACGATTCGAAAAATTTCTTAACGTTTGTAGCATTTATTTCTAATTGAATCGCCATATAAGTTTTCATAGATTCTTGAAAGTGATCAAAAATGGTGGATGATAGATCACTATTAAAAATTAAGTTCATAAGATATAACTTGTAACTAAAATATTGTTGTTAACTGTCCTTAAATAGTCGTTAATTAGTTGTTAATGCAGAAATCGTCGTTAAATAGTTGATAAATTCCCGATCGTCGTAAAATCATCGTTCTAAGCACAGTCGTCATTATGTCGTCGTAATTTAACGACGATTTAACGACAAAATACCAAAAAAAGTAACATGAAACCCTAAACCCCAAATCAGAATATCGGTTATCAAATTATACAACTACACATTCATCAAAAAGCACATTATAAGTATAAGTATGAATGCATATTTTCGTAACATCAAAATTTAAAAAACATGGCCAATACACAACATCTGAAAGAGAAACAACATAAACGACATTGTAATGTATAAGAAATTTCTAAGACGAAAGTTTTGAGAAATTTTTTTCTTTCAAAAATTTTTTAATGCTTAATACTAGGAGAAATACAAGGTTTTCCAACGTAGATTGATCGAAATATTTTTAAAAAATTGAATATTTTTGACGTTTTAGAAACAATTTACACTAATCGTCGTTAAACCTCAAACTATAAACCCTAAAACGTCTACATCCTCAAGTATTCTGTGTACGAGGAGGTATGAATCGTACAAAAGTACAAATCGTTGTTAAATCCTCGTTACCTAACAACGATTTAACGACAATTGGGAAAAAAAATGAAACTCTTCGTTTTTCCCCCGCCGCGTAAATGCGAAATATTTAATTTTTTGTTGCGACGATTTTACGACGACCACTTCGTATATATAAACGAGGAAGTCCCCATTTCGTTGCTCATTCCAACTTTCTCACAAAATCAACAACTCTCAACACACTCTCCACTACTAAAAGGTAATCTTCAAACTTAATCTTTTAAATAATTTCAATATTTGAATTCTAAATAGATTAGGAATTGAATTAGTTGTTGGATTGAATTTTAGCCTTCGGATTCAAACTTGTAACTTAATTTGTAATTATAATAAAGTTTTGGAAGTTTTTTTTAAATTATACTTTAATTCTTAATTATGATGAAGTCATAATATTGCTCAGAATAATGATTTTTAAATTTTTAAATTTAAACTAAATACTAAATTTTTAAAAGTGATTTTTTCTAAAACCACAATAATGATTTTAAAGTGATTTTTTTCTAAAATCACAATAATGAGACTTTAATTCTTTTTGAAAGTATATTTCCCAAAGTTAAAGCCAAAAACTAATTTTAATTATTATAAATAATTTTACAGCCACAACCAAAATTAAAATTAAGTCTCGTTTTATCAACCCCTAGGATTTTAATTATAGATTTCCCTTTTGTTTTAGTTATTATAGGTCCTCCTAGAAAGGTCATTCGGCCCCATTACTTGGAGTTCGTCGCTGAGCAGGAGGCCGAGGCTCGTAGGACGGGAGCCTCGATGTCATTTAGTACACCAGTCGAGAGTAGTAGGACAAGATCGACGTTTACGTTGAGACCGTCATTTACGTCGTCTCCACCGCCGCCACCGCCTTCTCCGTCGCCACCGCCACCACCAGCAGCTGCTACAGTGGATCCTCCTCATCCTCCACACCAGCAGCAGCACCAGAGGCAGTCAGGGCCGATGAGGGCATACATCCGGACTTGGATGTTTCGCCTAGTGCTCCATACGTCTATCTTCGGGTTGAAGACATCATTGTTCAGCCCGCACACGATCATCTCCCTCGTCTCGATCCCGATAGGACAGACGATCAAACATTTTGGTATGTTTTAATTTAATATAATTAATATATTTAACTAATTATATCCATTTTAATAAATTTATATGTTTTTTTCGTAGGTTTGATATCGACAACAAGGTTGGTCGTTCCGTGTTCGACACCATCAAGGGCTACTTCACGGAGACGCACGTGAACTGGTCGACGACGCCGGACCACATCAAGCGGACGTGGTTCAAGTGTTTCGCGGTAAGTTATTAATATTTATTTATTTATATTACTTTATTTATTTATTAAATACATGTTTATTGTGTTAATCAATTTTTTCCAGCAAAAGTGGCATTGGGACATCTCTATCAATGAGAAGGTCAAGGCGGAGTTCTACGCATGGGCGAAGCTGAGGCTCACCAACACCTTTTCCGATTGGAAGGAGAAATTTGGGCAGAAGGGAGACCTCGCGAAGCCCATCTTCATGTCTGCAGCGGTGTGGAACAGCCTGAAGGCCTACTGGAGCGATGTACATGCCGCATCGATTGCGACTAAGTGTTCCATCTCACGGAGCACCACCGCTCCATATGGCACCAAGAAGCAGATGCCTCACACTTCTGGTCAGATCTCTTTCGCTGGCCAACGCCTTGAGATGGTAAGTAATTTCTAGATAATATAATTTTAATTATTTTTCTAATTTAAATACATAATATACAATATGTTTATTTTACTTAATTATGTCTTTTATTTTTGTTGCAGGCCAAGACATTAGGCTATCTTCCGTTTGTCAGCCAGGTCTTCGAGAAGACGCACAAACGGAAGAACGGGCAGTTTGTAGATGCACAGTCGGAGAGGATCTACAACCAAGTGGAGGCGAGGCGGATGGAGATTGAGAGTCAGAGATCTCAGCTCTCGCCCGTAGGCACAGTTTAGCCGGCCGAGCCTCTGACCACCCCTGAGCTTGATCGGATTTTGGAAGAGGTAAATCGGTTTTCATTATTTTTTACTTATTCTTTTTAAAATTATTTTAACTATTAATTTTTTTTCAGGTTGCTCCTAAGAAAAAAGGGAGAATTTTGGGGATGGGCTCCATTCAGGATGTCCCAGCGGTGTCATCGTCATACAGAGTTGTGTCTATCCAGCAGGTAGCTATGCAGAACGAGCTGAAGACCGCGCACACCGAGATCGCGGATCTACGGTCAAAGGAAGAGTGGTACGATCGCCAGTTCAGCTTCTACGACAAGATGTTCGGGATCCTTTCAGTCGACAACCCGGATATTGCTTGTCTAATGAGCCAGGCCGAAGCTGAGGTAGCAGCGAGCCAAAGTAGCAGGAGCGGGGGCAGCAGCAGCAGCCCATCGATCTGGAGAATCCCCCGGAGGGGTATTTCGACGACATAGATCTAGGAGTAGATCCATAAATCTAGGATTTATGTAGTTTTGATATTGTATAATTTATTTTGATATTAGTTAATTAATAAAATTAATATATATATATATATATATTATTAATTATTTATTTTACAAAAATATTAGTTTTGATTTTTTTTGTTAATTTTAATTAAAGTATCGTCGTAATAACGTTGTTACTTAACAACGAATTAAAGACGTATACTAAAAAAATTCGTCGTTAATTTACGACGATTTAACGATGATTTTTTTGTACACGCGTCGTGAAATCGTCGTAAACTAACTACGATTTAACGACGATTACATGCTTCAACTTAGTCGTTTAACAATCGTTAATTTACATTATATTTACTATGAATTAGATACGAAACTAATTTCGTCATTCAAATCTCGTTAATTTACGAGTATTTTGCAACGAAATATTAACAATTAGTTTACGAGGAAATTATGTCGTTGTTTAGTTAACGACGAATTTACGATGATTTTTACATTACGAAGATTTGTTAACAACGTTTTTGTCGTAAATTCGTCGTTACGCTTATTTACCAACGATTTTACGACGATTGTCATCGTTGTTAGCCATTTGTTTTCTTGTAGTGAAGGAAAAATTAGCCTTTAGATAAAGAAGCCTCAGAAGGCTAAAGGTAGACTTCTGACCAGATAAGTGACCCCAAGAGGTGCGCATTGAACGTCCCACAAGGACGGTAGTGGGATCGATTTTGACAAAAAAAAATTTATGTCGTCAGAATTCACCATTCGCAGAAAACTTAAAGACACCCCTGCCTGGGCGAGTAGGAAGATAAACGGTTCCTCTTGCGCTCTTCGTCTTGGGGCTTTCCTTGATCATGTAAATCTCTAGAAGTTCCCTAATCCCAAATTTGATCCCTACTTCTCTAGACCTAACTATCACTCCTAATAAGACTCTGATAACCGAAGGACAAAGCTGAGGAAGAGCAAGACCATATCGGTCAAGCAAATCCAAAAGAAGGTCAGGGAGAGGAAATTTTAGGTGACATTTTATGATATAACTCTCGTCAAAGAAAAACCACCCATGTGGTGGGTTTTCAGGTGTATCATCAGGATCACATATCCTAGCAAGATCTTTTGAAGCTCCGACTTCCGTTTAGGTTCACGGTCTCTTGGTGAGAAAGAACAGAGGACTGGTGTTGGCCGAAAGAGCTCCCTCTTGAACCACTAACAGTAAGAGATTTTGACACCATCTCCATTTTAATCGCGACGGCCACAGCTTTGTCGATCGTCGGTTTCTAAGTACGTGTGCGCTTCCGACCATCCACCTGAGACTTGGAATTGTCGATGCTGTCTTTTCCTTGTCCCATCGAAAATAACAGATGGAAATGGTGAAGAAGTACAAGATTTATTTTTAATAGGAAAAACCTAATCGAAAAAGCACAGGAAGAAGAAGAGTCTAGAAGTCTCTAGTTTCGAATGGTTTTCTTACTAAACCAAAATAGAAGATGAAGAGAGCTATAAAAGAGAAAGAACATGTACCTTGGTGATCGTGTGCTGAGATGTGTAAAGATGGTTGTTAGCAGTTAATATCAGCTTTATGTCGTCACAGTCATGTGAGTCCCAAGGCTAGACCTCTCAACTTCCTTGGGCTAATCGCCGTCGGATCGTCTTCAACAAATCTAGGCCATTGATTTCAAATCAAGAGAGATATTTCTATTAAGATTTGCAGCTATCTGCATTGATGAATGGTGGGATCTGATTGATGGAATCACTTCTTGAGGCCTCAAAAGTTTTGGCCTAGAATTTTGGGGGCAATTTTTGGGGCGTGATCCCTCCCAACTCAACAAAGGCCCATTAACGATCAAGGTCCAAGTATAGCAAGCCCAAAGACTAAGTCAACCTCTTAGCGACTTCTATGGAATCAGGTTCGGGAAGAGGAGGCTTCGCTCCCGGAAGTTACAGAGGAAATCACGAAGAATCCAGTAACAAAAGGACGATAGCTAAGGCTATTTAAAGAGAAGTTAGGAGGAGGAGAGAGGGGCCTTCTTATCTTCAGATCGATGAACAACTAATTCATAAGCATTTCATCATCGTTGAATCAATTAAACTTTAAGCCTTTTATTACCTTTGGTTCAAATCGAAACCTCTTGTAAAAACTTTATAGTTCTAACAAAATCATTCTTTTACTTTCATCTTGAGGTCCAAACGGGGTTCATCCCACGTAATTCTTTCTCATTCTGTATAAATTCTAAGTGTGGAATTTGGTAACCACAATTGCCCCGGTGTTTAGAGCAAGAGGAATTACATGACCTTTATATATGGATAATGTGATTTCTATGAAAGGCGAGGAATCAGAAGGTGTTTCAAAGGGTTGAGCCAGAGGTGGAGTATACTTTAGAACATGCTAAGAGTGAGTGCTTGTTAAGGAAACAATCACAACAAACTTCCCCCGACGAAAGGAAAAATGTGTCCCAAGAAATAAATAGTGGTACTGATGCAATATGAATCAGCAGCAAAATCGAAAGACAGAAGCTAAGACATGAACCAGCGAAGCCA
>OVAN01007126.1:0-20154 GCA_900406275.1 Anastatica hierochuntica | reverse complement strand
CTTCAGCAGGCGGCGGTTCTTCCCCATCGGAACCCGAACCCGAACCCGACGACTCTTTCGATACCGATGGCTCTTCCTCTCTAACTTCAGAATTCTCGACCTCTTCCGTCGAATTACTCAAATTCTCTGTCGATTCCTCACTTGGTTCGAGAGGAACATTTGGGTTCTTCGTTCGCGCCATTACAAAAAAACCTTCAACTTTAAAAATCCAAACCCTAAATTAGATTTTCAGTCGTTTAAACCCCAAATCCGAACTCAAATTCTCGAAATCAATGCATGCAAAACACTAAATAGATTTTACACTTACCAAAAATTGCAAATCTCTCCAAGTTATGCTTTCTTTCTTCTTGGATTGAGAGGAGAAGCGGGTGTGGGTGTCGACGGTTTTGAAAAAGCTTTTGAAAAAGACTTGTGTCTTTTTTGTTTTCTTTTGAAGTTATTAACAAATACCCATCGGATCCGGGTATAGATCTGAACTACCCATCGGATCCTGTGGTTGAGTCTGTAAATAACATACCTTCTCTTGTTTTTTTAATCATTTACCATTATTTTCGTTTTTTTTAAATCCTAATAATTCTATTTCTTTGAGGAGTAATTTGGCTCTTAATTTTGCTATGAAGAGTATTCCAGCTTTTGATCCTCCGAAAAAACATTATGCTTTTGTCGGCTTATGACTTTGTAAACGATTTGGTTTCTCCTATAATAATATGAGATGGGGAAAATAAACAAAAATTTCAACGAGAGAAAGAAAACCAAAATAGAATATAAAAAAATATAGACCACATAGAGTGTATGGAATACAAGTAAGATAGGTTACAGAAGGTCACAAACTTCACAAACTCAAGTTTTGCAAGACAACAATGAACAAAATATAAGTTTTGTTGCTTTCTTATTCATAATACACACAACGCAACCACTTTCTTAACCATTTCACCCGCCAATTTTCCTGCATTTTTATAAAACGGATCAGTTAAAAAAAGGGTATCCTACAAAGTTTCAACATATCACTTAAGAAGAGTCTTAACTTAAGACCCTTGGAGTTAACTAAACTATAATGTCAAGTTGATCGATACATTGGTTTAGAGTTCTTGCTCTGGTTTTCATCAGAGTGCCATTGTCATATTTTTACCTCATTGACTCTATAGTTTGATCGAAGAAAACCAAACCTAGGAGAAACGCTTAAGAAGAAAAAGCTTACAGAAAGGAAAGATCTTCCAACGCTGGTTATCGCCTTTGTTCCAGTCCCAGAGGTAGATAAGCGTGCCATCACGGACACCGCCTGATTTGCTATCACCGTGATATGCATCAACGATTAGCCTCACATTGTTTACCATCCTTATTGTGCGATATCCATCTCCCAGATCTCTGCTCTCTGTCCATAGTACAGACTCATCGAGTCTATCAGGATCATACCGGATTAGATGCACCTACAAAACACCCATATAGATATATAATTAACATATTGTGATAAGCCAAAGACGCAAACGATAAGGTCTCTACTTGGAAGAAACGCTTACGGGATGGCTAGCTCCCACGGAATGCTTCATGGCTTCACCAGTGGCTTTGTTTACAAGAGCGAAACATGGATTACCTTCTTCATCCTTCACTCGAGTACTGTACTTCTCGTCTTTGTACCAATGCTGCGCATTCAAAACCGTTTCTAAGGAGATTTACCAAACATGAATACACAATAAGATTGATCTTGTTTATACTATATACTCATCAAGATTCAATCTTGCCAACTAAAAGACAATTTCAACAAAACCAATTCATGAGTCTGAATTACTCAGATTCTCCATATGAATCAAACAAATCAAAGCAGAATCAACAAAAATGAAGTATAAGAAGGTGAGAGATGAGATCAATACCTGAGCTTCATCAGATGGATCAGATGGTGCGAGAATGACCTTACCGTCTCTAATCGTCAGATAATAATTAGGCTCCGCCTTTGAATACACCTTCACCGTCGGCCTACCGGCGAGTCCGGCGAGATTATCAGGGAGACGGTTCTCATCAGAAGGCATGTGGGGTTCATGTGCGCTATGGTGAGAGACGTGGGTGACGACGCCGCTGTGGTGATCGTGGCTTTCCAGGGCGGAATTAGGCGGCGGGTAACCTCCGTAACGGTGGTGATCCGGTGGGTAACGTTCGTCGGAGGTGTGGTGGCTGACATGGCTCACATGACCAAACGGAGGCGGCGGTGACGGAGCTTCGAGATATGGTTCTGATCGATAAGGTCCCGGCGCGTAAGGATCGAAATGAGGCTCCGATCGGTAAGGTGCCGGTGCTGGCGGAGGAGGAGCGTAGGGATCGAGATGAGGTTGTGGCGCGTAAAGGCCAGGGGGTGTTGGACCTTCAGAGAAATTGTTGCGTGGCGGTGGTGGCCCGAACGATGGAGGTTCTTCGTCGCCGTCGTCGCCGCGACGGTGGTGGTGGTGGTGGGTGTGGTGGTGGCCGAAGGGAGAATCCATTAGCTTACAAATTTTCTTCAGAGGTGATCGGAGGAGGAGAAGAATGATTAAAACATTATTATGAGTCACTCACTCACGTCTTCTAGATTAGTCTTATATTATTTTCACACAGAGAAAAATATAAATTTTAATATTAGATTTGATTAAGGATTAAGATTTGGATTTAATACAAAGTCGGAATTGTGCGAGTCTTCTTCTTCTCTGGCCCTTGAATGAAAGTGAGCGACGCCATCTCCGCCGCGGCTTCACTTTCTCTGCTCAACGTTCTCGCCTGAAAAATCACTTCTGCTCTTTAACCTCTCTACAAGCACATCTCTCTCACTGGGTATATCTCTTCCTTCGACCTAACTGTTTTGTTTTCATTTGAAATAATCAGCCATGTAACCATTTCTTCCTTTTGTTTCGTTGCTCTCACTTAGGGTTTGAAGCTGAAATCGCTAATCTCCGAGATGAATCCGGCGAATTTTCAGCCTCAGCCTTCGAATCCGCCGTTCTATTGGCCTCCGATGTTACCTCCGGATCCGCCTCTTTGTGGTGTGTTTTGGAATACTAAGAACATAATCGATCAGCGTAAACAACTCCATGATACTCTTAACCTGGCGAAATCAATGTAAGGAACGGTCACCGAGGTTGAAATTTTTGTGGTAGTGTATACAGATTGGCTATTACAGATTCACTGAAGCTGAAATTCTTATGATTTCATAGGGAGAAGGAATTGGAAGCAATGAGAATCATCAAAGATGCTAAAGATTCAATGGAAATTGTAGAACAAGGGTTAGGAGTAGAGTGTTTGAGATATCTACAAGGTACAAAGATGGATTTGGGAGAGCAGGAGACACTTTCAATGGAAGCTGCTAACTCCTTGATGTCTATGTTAAGAGCACAGCTTGAGCCTTTTAGGTTTGTTGTTGACGAGAACAGTCCGTGGGAGGAGAAATCTGCAGCTGTTAGATTGACTTGCAGAATGAATAAATCAAAAAGGAATAAGATGTGGAAGAAGCGAAAGAGACGTTGTGTCGCAGAGATGCGGGCTAAGGTTGATTTTTATGTTTTTTCGTTCAGCTTATATCACTTGGATTTTGTTGGGTACTTTGAGTTTTGTAACTTGATCGTCCTGGTTACATGGTGGTTTTCAGGAGCCAGAAAGATTTGAAGAAGCTGATCGAGAGGCTAATGAGTGGATACAAAGGGAAAGGGCTAAGGACATGGCAAACAGAAAAGTAATATCACTTTGTAAATCATAAAGTAGTGAAGGAAAATCTGTTTGTTGCTCATTTTGGTAGTTGAAAGTTTATATATATGTATATGTTTTCAGGTCGACGAGATGAAGGCAATTGAAAAGGTCAAGGCTAAACGAGAGCGAAGGAGACTAGAACCTGAGGTGAGGTGTCCAAAGCCTTCTCTGATGGAATTTCTGTTTTATACTGCTGATCTTTCTTTTGTTCTGAGAATTTGAGATAGATTTGTAATCTCGTATACTTCATTTACGGTCTATTATCTTAAACAATCTTGTGGTGTTTCAGCTTGAACTGGCTCTAATCGTTGAGGAAATGCAAGAGTTACGTTCTCTGAGAATAGAAAAACTAAAGAAGCAAGGTATTTCAAATAATAGGAAGTATTCAGTGCATTCTGATACCAGAGTGTGACTAAAGTAAACGGGTTTTATGGACACTATGCAGGGCATTTCTTTCCGGAAGAAGATGACAAATTCTTTGAGAGTGTTCGTGCTGCGGTGGAGCAAGAAGAAAACCAAGCTCAGTCTCTAATCAACACAGAGACAGAAGAGAATGTCATTGCCTCCGGGGAGGACACTACACTAACCACCAGTAACCAAGTCAACAAAGACACGGATAAAGAAAGCAATAATGTCACAACTTCTTGTGGAAAGACAATGGAAGCTCCTGAGAATGGTTGCGAGAGTGTATCAAATTTACCAGTCGAGTTGTATCACTACTACTATGGAAGCAATTTCGACATGGGTAGACTTATTGAGGTTGGTTTTATTTAAATCCCCTTGTCTTTGTTTCTCTTAGCGTAGTAAAGTGGTGATTTCAGCTGTTTTATGGGTACTAAAATGCAGATCAGACGAGAATGGGATACATATCTGAGTCCCGGAGGAAGGTAAGTTTACCGATTTTTAATTTACATAACATAGACAAGTTCTTGATGTATGTCTCTCTCTATATACAGCCGGATTCCTGGACACTGGGTGCAACCATCGCCACCAGCTAATGAGATTTGGGCTTCCTGTCTTGTTCAAGCACCCGAGAAGACCCTTCTTAGTTAGTCGCTGTTCGGTTTCTGGGAAGTTGGTTTCCAACTTCCAGCACCAACCAGATATTTGGTCAGTTTATCTCGTTTTTGAATTAGAAGCAGGGCAAGAGAGCCTTTTAAGCAATTGATATATCTACGATTCATCACTGTCCAACGCCGGTTGTTGAATTCACAAAAATTGTTAATGTAAATCAAACAGTTGCTTTGGGCTTCTTCTCATCTCTCAAAGTATACCAATTCAAAGTTTACCTTTTATCTTCTGCTGTTTAACATCTCTCGTCACTCCCCGTTAGGGTTAAAGTTCAAATTTTGTTTCACTTTGATTCTAAAGCCTTTGAGATGCGATTACTTCATCTTACTAGAAGGGGTTGTTTCAGCTTTATAGAAGTTGGATTCAGTCACAAAATTACACTTGTGGGAAAACTTTTCTTTGTTACTAGATGAGCATCCGCGTGATGCGCGGTTTTTTATCAGTTTTTGATTTGAGTCTATGCTTTCAATTTTTGTAGGCAAGATGAACTTACTCTAGTTTTTAAACAGGCTTATTATTGTATTTTCATTGGCCATTTGAAATTCATAGAAAACATGTATAATTCATTGATATCTCTTGTTTTGTAATAACAAAATATTTGTATTACCGGTGCAACAATAATGAGCTTTCTTACAAACTAAGTATACATCAATCTTGGAGAACACTTGGACGTTGTTGAGCATCACTGGCAATTGTGAAGAACCGCATCTTGTAGTTGATTTCTAGCTTAATCCTTCTTGGTTAAGAGAACCAAGAGATTAGAAGGGTTTGTGTGTTTTTATTAGGATGTATCATTTTTGTGCTTATTTTGTTTTAAAAACATGATCGAAAAAAGCAGGTGGCAACAATATAAGTTGAGAAATAGTGTAATGAATGAACACCAGATTTTGAGTGGAAAACCCTCAAAAGGTAAAAACTACGGACAATACAGTAGAATTTATTACGAATAAAATAATAAGAGTTACCACATCTCAATTGTAACGGAGAAAACAATTAATTTATCTCTCATTATAACCGAAAAATAACCAAACTCAAATAATTTTTTCTCAACCCGATCCCAAATACGCTCAAAAAATTAAACGCAAGAAAAAATATTCTTTATTTATTTTCTTCTTCTTCTTCTTCCTCTCTTTCTCGCTCTCTTGGGATTCTTGGTACTTTACTTATGGGATTTGAAAATTTAGAATGATTATAGAAGTCTCCTAGGCTTGGTATTCATAGGAGTTTAAGAGCTTGGTAGGTGAACAAACTTCACCGACCTTTTATGCTACGACCACCGTCTACAACATTTACGGCATCGTCTTTTTCAACATCCAAGCTGCACACCGTCCATGATTAACATATTTTTCTCTGACATATATGTGATTATGTCCGTACCATGGTTTAATTCGCTTTATGTGCTCTATTTTAATTCAGTTCACATGAGATGTCTACTTTATTTTTCTATGGAATGTATGTAAATGTTAACTTTCTTTATACTTATCTCTTACTCGAGCATCTAATATTTTCTACTTTAATTTATCATTATGAACCTCTCTTTTTACTTATCTCTTACCTGATGACAGGATACGTATATGTTATGTATGTTTCACTTTTATCTTTTCTCGTTGCTATAACTATGGTGTATTAGTACTTTTATTAAGTGGAGTTTTAACCATAAGATTTGATCTTCAACTCTTACACTCTCACATCGATAGTAAAGCTAAATAGGTTAGAAGAGAGAGGAATATCTTAATTTAGCATTTTCTTATAATAACCTAGTATGTAAATAAGGTTTCTCAAAATTTGAAATTATTTAAGTGCGGTTATGGGTTATTCCTGAATATTCTTCGATGTTCGAGACAATGGTCAAGGAAAATGAGCTCTGAAATCATCACAAACCTTAATTGGTTATTTAGACAGTGTGAAACATCATAGCTCTTTCGTTAATCCAGTTGCTCAATGGTCAAACACTCCAACAAATCTCAACAGACGTCCGCATTTGCATTCAAATTATTCACATAACCAAAAAGATAGAAAGCCGAGAATAATTATTTGTTAGTAAATAACACACACCACTCTCTAGTCTTGGGATGCTTCACAAGTTTGGTCCAACCATGGGAAAGAATATAACGCAATATCACCAAAAAAAATTTATGTTCTTGCTCGTTGTACAAATTTGTTGGCATGCGAGTCATCAATTAAAAAATTATTTAAATTAAGTTGTTAGTAATGAATTTTCTCCAAAGTTAGACCGAAGTTTATCACATTCAGATGCAGAGCTAGCAAGTGAAGCAAGAGGAATAACACGTCAAAAATTTAGTAATGTTTAAGAGACAAAGCCATCGAACTAAAAATATATGCAAAACGGAATTAAAGAATGTAAGAGACGTGAATTAGATCTCTCCATAGAATATAGTTAAAAAAAAATTGCTTATGAGGAAATGTATGGTCGGTCCCTTTTTCTACATGAATATAGTCCACAAAATATATGCATCTGCTTCATCTTCGATTCCCTTCTCGTGTTGATGATGCTTGAAGCACTCTTAAATGTTATCCCCAAGTCTAGTGTTTCTTATTATTCTTCAGCTAGCTACATTCGAATAAGAAACTGTTTGCAATCACATCAACTGAAATCAGTGAAATATGTCGAAAAGTTTTGATGACAATCATTTAATGGTGAGACAAACCTCAACATGAATAGATAGTTTCTCAACTTCTTCTCCATAGAAAAGCTTGAACTACTTTATGCAGATTACGCGTATACAACTTGCTACCATCTCTGCATCACATTAGACTAATGTTAACTGCACATATCAAGCAAGTTGGTGTGGAATAATACACTTCAAAACTAGATCAAGGAACATAAGGAACTAAAATTCTTCAAGGTAAACTTGTGTAATTGTTCCCATAGCTTAAGCACTGTATAAATTGGTTGTCAAGACTATTTGATAATATTTGAATTTGAGAAGATAAATTCATATCACTGACCTTAATCTAATATATGCGACTTTGTACTTTGAGGCGAAGTTGGTCTCTTAATGCACCAATGTAAGGTAATACACTTGAATCACTTTTGATGTGATTCATCAATTCGTTGGGGATAGTTGAACTAAAGAAAACTGAAAGATAAAGTAATGGTTTGATTGAAAACACGCGCATAACATCAAGGAAAGCCTTTACAAATAATTTATGGTCTTGCTCCCTGTAAAAATGTTCATCAATTTACTCTCGTCTAGTTTGGGAAAGCATATTAAGTTCCAATTTGATCAAAGACATAGATTATTGATATAATGGAGTCATAAAATTGGAAAAGTAATCTTTTTAGTTTCGTATAATCTGGACAAAGGCATCTACTTATCTTTCACTAAACCAACTCTAGGTAAATATCAGAAGCTTTTTTCTACTCAAAGTCCCAAATTTCGATAAGTATTCTCTTTCATCATCAAAACATTTTTTCTGATATGATAATAAAAAATCCAAAACTCTTAGAGAGAAATTAAACGCATAGAATTCTATATTTGTTCATCACATTTATCAAATCTTAAAGAATCCAAAAAATCGAAAACATAGGTCATATATCAAACAATATATTCCATATTGAGAAAGAGAAACCAAATCTCGACGAGCATAGATGAACTGGGAAGTAGCCCTCGTTTTTGAAAATGAAAAAGAAGGAATCCGATGAGAATTGAGAAAAGGTTGTTGGTCTTTTGTTCTTAGTTTTGTTCTTCTCAAATCATTGAAGTTATGGAAGTGTAACAAAAAATTTCGTATGATGATGGTGGGCATGGCACAATCAGTGCTGGCCCTGCAAAATTATAATGGGCCCAGAGAAAGTCAAAGACCATTGTAAAGTCAACTAAAGCCCATAAGAAGGTTCAACTCGAAATGTAGTGAGCCTCGGCCCAAATGAGAACAACTCTGTGGGAGACAATATTTAATGTTCTCTACGTCGGCATCACTTCAAGCATTAAATGCACATAAGCTCCTCAGATAACCACCTTTGCATGCGAGCCACGAGTAATAAATGTCCTCTCCTTGGGGACATTGGAGGCCTCTGCATGAAAGACATGCTAGAGTTAGGAACCTAGCTTGACGCGTGAATTTTACCTCAGTTTAAAGTCATAATTACTTATGGTTATTGTAGCAACCAAGTCCCTATAAATAGACGATGAGGTTCATTAGAACAAGGAATCAAAAATTAGAGAGAGAAAGCTCCTACTAAACTTGTTGTAGACAGATAAACAATTTCTTAACTATCAAATCAATAAACATCACTTCAAAGCCTAGGTCTAGTGTCGAGCATCAACATGCAAAGTCTTCTGGGATTGCCTTATTTATGTGGATTTCCAACTTCGGCTTCTAAAGTTTAAAAATCACTAAATTAACTCCTTTGAGAAAGACTTAAACAAATTAAGGTTGATTCAACTACTAGGATAGACAAACTTAAAGATCCAAAGTGTAAAGTTTCAAACTCGACAACCATATAGAAAACGAGCTTGAGTTTCAAAATTAAGCAAAAGTCAAAACAAGTCCATCTTGTGAACTCTCGGTTCAACATCGTAACGGAACATGAACAAAAGCATCTTTCTATTTTTTTTGGAAAGGACACATGTCACTCTCTCTGATGTTGATGTGGCGGTCAGATGGAAAGAGTTAACCTTCTTTCTATATTATAGTTTAGATAACCATGCTATAATTCTATAGTATTTTTTACGAAAAAACATACAACATATACTTAATAGTTAATTGGCCCACATTATAGACGAATATGAAAATTTTATCAGACTAATATGAAAATTTTATCATGTATGGTTGATTTAAACAATAATATGCTATTTTAAATTCTAGACTTTTAAATTTTTTATCATTTTCTGTTTTTATTTAGTCAATATATTTTGTTAATTATAAAATAAGGATTGCACACTCCATTCGACATGCCCTAAAATATAAATATTTTGTGAATTATAATATTCAACTCCACTATTACATATAATCTTCTATTCTAAATTACTTTATTTGCCATGTCTTGCATAAGATAGAAATATTTTGCGGATTTTGATATGGCCCTGCAAAAAACTATAATATTAAGTTATATATTATTCTATTACGACTGCAAATATCGATCCATAATTTATTAAAATTTATTCTGTATAGTTATTGAGAGTTATAAGATAGAACAATTTAACTAGAATTTGATCTGTGCGACCAGGCAAATATTTTATTAAATTTATATATTTCATTTTATGATTCGGGTCTGGTTCGGTCATGATATATTTGGTTTCGGATTGAGTTAAGTAACTTAAGAAAAACTGGAGTATACTCGAAATTATTTTGTAATAAGTTCGAGTATTTTAGGGCTTTTGTGTTAAGGTTAGCATACTTTCGGATTTTTGGGTTTTTTCTGAGTTTTTCTGAATTTTTCGAGCTTTCTAAGGTTTTTAGAATTTTAAGTTTGAGATTTTCGGATATTTCGAGTTTTTTGTTCGGGTTTAAGTACATAATTTTTAGACTTTTTAGGTTATCTTGAATTTCATGTTCGGGTTTAGCTGTGAGAGTTTCGAGTTTTTTGGGTACCTATACGGGTTCGGATAATATCTAATACCTGAAACCTTGAAACAAAATCCGTTGGTATATTATTTTTTTTTACTAATTTATCAATTTTTTAAGTTTTTCTTATGACAATTTCAATTTTTATTTATTTAAGAAAAGATATAAGTTATAATTTATTTTTTTAAAAACACCATATGACTTAACTTATATTTTTATAGTTATATAAATTCTATTTTATAAATTTTATATGTTATTTTAAATTTTATCGTTTATGATTTTTTGCATTTTTATACGAATTTTATTTTGAAAATGTTAATGTTATAGTATAATTATTCGAAAAATTTATTGTTTATCTCAAATTTAAAAATAAAATATATTGTAAATTTTTGATGATAAATAGTGATTTTTGTTTTTAATTAAATACAATATCTTCTCAACCAAAAATAATAATGTGTATATTTTAGGATAACAATAAAAGAATATACTAATATCATAATCTAAATAAAATAAAAAATTATGTAAATCACATATGAACTAAAGGTTATTTTTTAAGGATATTTCTCTTTTAATAATGTAGATAACTCATATGGTCTTTTTTTTGTTAGCCAAAATCAATTATATTTCAAAAAACTATCTATCTTATTACAAATGAAATAATCTTTTTATGTGAGATCGTTTTAATTGAATAAAAATTTTATTAAATGTGTCCGCTATCCAATAAATTAAAAGTAATTTATATAATTAAAAAAATAACATTAACTCTAATGATTATTTTATATATTCCAACGAATATACTAGAATATTCAAATATTTTTTCACATAATCATTATCAAAAAATTATGAACCAACATATTTGAAATCATCATTTTCCCCAAAATTTCAATATAGTTTGTTTTCAAAATTAATATAAATAAATAATTGTTTAAATAATTATCTTATAATATTAATATTTTTGAGTAAAATTTGTTACAAAAAAATAAAAAATTCATGATAAAATTAGAAAAAACTAAGAAGAATTTAAAAAATAATTTATATAAATTATAAAAAATTTAAGTTTAGTCGTCTGATTTTTTTTTAAATTTCTCCAACGAATTTTGGTTCACGGTATTTCGGGTATCGGATACGATCTGAACCGAATCCGTATGAGTATCCGAGGAAACACTAAAATCCAAAAATTCCAAATTTAAACCCGAACCCGAATTTGATATAACTAAAAAATATAAAAACTTTGAACCTGAATCAGAATCTGAAACTCGAAATAACTGAAAATTTTGAACCCGTTACTCGAAATATCTAAACATTATTAATCATAAATTGAACACAGAAAAATAAAAAAAACACTTGTGTGATCGCACAGGTCATACCCTAGTTTAAATATAAATCAATAACCATGATTGATTTTATTGTTCAATGTTAATATCTTTTTAATTTACTTTATTTCAAGATAAAATGATCTTATATCATATATTAAACGAATAAATCCATTATTTAGCACATAAAATTTTAACTCTTTTAAATAAATTAAATTTAAGTGATTTTTTGGCAAGTTTTTAGAATAATTTATTATTTGTTTTTAACTGCTTTTATTTGTGTTTTAAAATAATTTATTAAAGATAACTTTGTATAGGAATTTTATTTTTTAAATTAATCAATTTCTTAAATATTTGAAATATGTTTTATTAATTTCGGATTTATTATTTTTAAATAAATTAATTCATTAAATTATTATTTTTAAATAACTGATTTTATTTTGATTTGTTATTTAAATGAAGAAGATAATACTTATACAATTTTCATTTAAAAGTAGAAAATATTTAATTTTGAAAATTTGTTTTTATATTTTTAAAACAATATTTTTTTTAAAAAAATTTATTATAGGTACATTTTAATCCAACTTTTAATCTGTAACCTAATTTGAATAAATTAATAAAATTTTTAATTTTTAATATAAAAACTAATTTTAAAAATATTTAACATTCGTATTTAACAGAATGTTAAATAAAAATTTGTAAACATTTAAACAATTTGTAAACATTTGTATTATTTAATAAAACTACTAGTTGATTCGTCCGTACGTTGCACGGGCCCGGGTTATTTTTTTAATACCGCTAAAAACCAAATAATTGCGGTAATCATTTCATCTGACTTCGATGCAATGTAAAAAATAACAATTTAATATCCAAAGTGCAAGAAACAAAAAACAATGTTTGTTGTTTCACATTTAAATCTCTAAAAACCCGAAGAAATTATGCGACTAAGGCATCTTCCATCTTGTATAGTTAGTTTGCGTCGACATCACCTCACAAAACCCGCAAAAACCTTAAAATCCGTAAAATAGGACGGTGGTAGAGAACAATTAGGTTAGGTGTTTGCTTTTAGTAGGGGATTTAATTAGGTTTAGGGTTTAATTATTAAGAAAAAATCATACCGATTTCCCTAAGTCAAGTTGTTTCGGTTTTCATGGCATCCGTCCATTGTTTGCTCATAACAGAAAAAAATATTATTTACACATGTTCTAAAATAACTGTATTAATATTTATAATATATATATATATATATATATATTAACTCACCTTTTTTATTTTTTTAAAGAATATGAAAATTTATGTATAAAAATGAATTTTTTTATTTTTTAAAAAGAAAATTTTGGTATAATAATATTTTGGGTGAATTGGTGAAATAAAAAAAAAGATTAATTAGATTTGTAGAAAGATGTTAGAGAGATATAGAGAGAGAAAGTAGGAGAGAGAATGTATTTTTGGTTAGTTTGTTAAATAATGAGTCTTTTTTATTATTTAACCTAGCTTCCCTAATATTTTAACTATATCTATATAATTATTAAATGAGAAGTCATTTGTCCTTACTTGTCATCGTCTGATGCAAAGTTGATGACGTGTCATCGTAGGAAGGTTTCTCGGTTATTTTAAAAAAATTTGATTAGTTTTTTAACAAATTCGGTTAATGTTTTAAATTCTCGCGTGTCGCGATCTTGAGCGTCGGTTTTACCGCGACTCCTCCAGATTATTTTGTTGCCCTTCCCACGTGATTTGTGGACAAAAAGTCCCCGACTGAAATCCTATAATTACCAACATATGCCATCAAAACCCTAGAGCCTTAAGCAAAACAATATTTAAATACTCATCTTCATTAACAACCTGCAAATCAACGAAATCCTTCACTTGGTGCAGTAAATCAAATTTACAAAACTAAACACTAATGAATATATTCTTAGTGAAAGCTTAATGTAAACATGTTTTAATGCTTTCAGATTATCGGTTTCATCTTTGGTGCAATTGAATGGCTAAAGAATCTTATCATAGGTGATGATGCTCCTTTACGAATAATCCAAGCTCTGCAAAACTTTTTGGGTAGTTACAACAATCTTATCGTTAGTAACCTCTTGACCAATTTCATACATATATCTTAAGTTACGAACTTAATCGAATTGTGTAGAGATGGGTCTATCCCGTGTATGATAATTATACTAGGAACTTCATACAAGGTAAAAAAATCTTTTAATCAACTTCTCAGATTTCATAACCTTATATAAACTTACTGTGGTTCAATTAATCGTTCAGGTTTACGTTCATTGGCGGTTAAACCCGTGGTTGTACAAGGATTAGTGTGTGTCCGCTGCATAATTCGCCCGATCATTGCAAATTATTGGTTCCACATCGGCTTTCAAAGAAGAGAGAGAGATAGAAAGAAAGAGAGAGAAAAAGGATGGAGAAGAATATAAAGTTTCCAGTTGTAGACTTGATCGACCTCAATGGTAAAGAGAGAGACCAAAGCATGACTTTAATCAATGAGCTTGTGAGAATTGGGACTTCGTTGAGGTACAAACACATTGTACACAATAGTACATATATTTATTTGATATTTGATTATAGCTAGCTCTCAATGGTGATTTTGATCTTTTGTGTTTGGGGTTAATTTTCTGACGAATGTCAGTCTCGAGCTTGGAGACAACTTGAGGATGTAGATTATGTTTCTATTGAATTTGAAGGCAAACATCTAGGGTGGCAAAATATTGCTACTTACAAGGTAATCAAAACTACATCTTATAAAGGGCGCGAACTACTAAATCACAACTAAGTTCTGTTTGTTTTCTTTTTCTTCAGCCTCTTGAAGATGCCTTATTCGCACACTCGGGGCTTTTCAGAGCTTGTGTTCCACCGAGAATGTGTCGTTTCAAAGTGAACTTATGGGATTTTGACAGCAAACCCAATGTTATGCAAGCCCTCATATACCCATTACCTACAAATTATAGAATCCAAGAGATAATCGAAACAAGAAACATCGAACTTGGTCTTGGTTTACATGTACAAAAGCAGTTAGTTACTCCCAGCTTTGTCACGTGCTTCTAACTAATTTTCACTTCCCTGAAATCACTGAGCTCTGCTTCTTGCATCTTTCAAAGCACAAGTATGAACACCCACACTTTTGTTTAAGCAATCCAGAAGATATATGTGAATATAAATCGACCTCTCATCTTAAAATGATCAAAAGAATTGTTCTTTTTCTTTTTAACCCGGGTTTTTTCGACATATCAATAGGAGAATGTTTTTAATGAAGCACTTAGATGCATCTGGGAAGTTCTTACAAGAGAAGCATCGAAGTCTCTTAATCAAAAAATTATGCGGCCGGTACCTCAGAGAAAAACATCTTCGCAACTTTATAATATACTCAAAGGAGGTTCATGGTCGGTATGAAGGCGACAATCGCTGTACAACAAGCCATACACAGCCACACCAGAAAACCAGATGTTCGTCAGCTCATGTTTGAGATTTTCGAATTTGAACAGCTTCAACCTACAGTTGTCTGAAACTACTGGGTTTCAACTTCATAGATTAATTACAGTTCTGATTTTTGTTTTCACTTGTTTTTTTTAAAAGGTTTCAATCACTTGTTTTTACAGTCTAATTGTTTTAATCATAAATTATAAAACATACGTTTTGGTGTATGTTTGTGCGTATAAATAGCACAAAACACAACAGACTGTATATTTAAATAAGCATGTATAAGTATTATGGTCTAAACTTCGATTCTTATAAACTTTTTGTGAAAAATTCTCCATACCCGTGCACCCGCACGGACCAACACCTAGTTTTTAAGTATATAAATGAGTTTTTTTCGGTCAGAAAAGTACATAAATGAATTTTTGTAAAAAGAAATAATTACCCGTCCGCAGATCCCTCGCATTTAAGCAGGGAGGTCTAGAGATTAAATTTTAGAGCATAGTCTTTTTAATATCTCCATTGGTCATCTTTGCACCATGAAACCCAAACATTTGTGTGATTGTTGACATTAACACTGTATTTGCACCTTGAATATATAACTTATTGTTCCTTTATAATCCTCCATGTTCAATCACACATTATCGCTAAATATGTTGGTAAATCACTATATAATACAACGTGTATATCTTTTAATACAGCCGAGTCCCTAATCGGAAACTTGTTTTAGCTCTCGGCTTCTATGAAAGTGTCACATAGAACCAAACTCGAGATGATATTTTTGGGTACCCAAAAATACTTGAACTACAATAATATAATTAAGAAAGACAGTTACTTTTAAATCAAATTTCCAAAAACTACTCAAAAATAGCTTAAAAATGTTGGCGTACTTTTAAATCTAATATTCAAAGAATGTATCAACTATTACCATAAACATTACCACATTAGTAGTGTGATATGCAAGTAAGCAGACCTATTAGATCTTCTTACTCATTCTTTTCCTCTTCAAAGTATGAATTTGAGCCCTAATGGTCTCCTCCATCGTGAAAGTCCAACGTCTCCCGTCTGGAGGCATTCAAAAGTCAAGCTCTTCCTCACGTTTTCATCATTTCCTCATGTTTTCATCAAGCTCATTCTCTCCTGTTTTTCTTCTTTTTCTTATTCCTCTTCTTTTTCTTATTTTCTTCCTTTACACCATTATCCTTCGTTGGCATTACTCCATCTTCCCTTGGAATAGTTGTAGACTCTTTCTCTCGTTTCTTCTCCTCAGTTATATGAGTAACAGTCCAACCGATAGAGGTTTTTTCCACTCCAAGTTAACTCAAGTAGGCACCTGTATGGATCTGGTTCCTGCGTTTTAAAACCAACAAACAAAGATTCCTTCGTGTTATATACTTTACCCACCACATGATGATAAAGCAGACAAGAGAATTGGTTAGAAAACAGAGCTTACGGGCCCGATTATGGTAACGGTTCCAAGTAGATCACAATGCCTTAAGTTGCAACTGTTAAGGGTCCTAGAAGTTTCTCTTTGTTGTTACACAAGAATCATCTTTGCCATAAGTTTTGAGCTGAACCTATGTTTCAATGTGATCCACCGCAACTTTTAGCTGGGAAAAAAAATTAAAATTGACAAAACAATGCAATTACAAAACCACTCTGTTTATACGATAGAACTATTGGAAATATATAAGCAACGTGAATATTATTCGTTTCTTCACAAAAATCTTAAGGTCCTTACTTGCTTTGCTTCAATGATCATAATTGTCATCATGATCACACCAAATAATGCTTTCTCTTTGCATCGCCAACAAAAATGCTATCCATCAAAGACTTGTCTCGCGTAGAGAAGAAGAAAAATCGAGCTTTCGTCCTGCATTTCAGCTATTGAAGAAAGAAAACATGTGGGGGACAACAACAGAGTCGTAACGTGAGGAACAAGGATCAGGCGATGTAAGTTACCCTTTGTAAAACAGCTTCTTTAATTGCCTTAAGCTTTGTCACGTCTCCTCTGTTGAGAGAATCTTAAAGGGCAGAAATAATGCGTGTTATTATCTTAAAAATTTATGGATCTGCCAAAATGATTTAAGAGAGTTCTAGATTGCAATCTTAAAGAGGAGTTTCTCACATTGATCATATGAAATTGTTGTTCAAATTGCTAAGGATTGTTCGAAAAAGAAACAGTTTTTACTATACCTTATTAGAATCATCGAAAAGTGCATGCTCGAATGTTCCGAAGAGCAACTAAAGTAGGTATCTTGATCCATGATGGAACTCTTTCGCGTAAAAATTTGATACTTCATGATTTTGCCAACCTAACAATCTCAATGAAATTAAAATCCAAATGAAATTTTTTTTATATCTCCATGAGTTTAGTTTTAATAAGTTACCCTTTCGATAGTGAATTCCTTAGATGAAATCACATAATTTCCACAAAATTTCTTCCCTTTGGAGATCAGTCCCCACAGAATAATATGACGAATAGAGATATGAAAGTTGTTACCATCACTACAAGTAATATACATACGGAAATATAATTCCTTTTCTTACCGAAAATAACAACGAAGACATAAGAATTCGACTACCGTATTAGTATTAGGTAAATCTCACCCCCAGACAGGCCTCCGGGGTGTCTTAAATGAATAAGAAAGCCCTCATGTCTTTAAATGTGTCTCTTTTAAGACACTTTTCTTTTAACTTTAACTTTCGTTGGTCCACAAGTTGCCCACTATTACTTTACAAGCTTCCACCTTTTCAAGATTCCAAAGAAATGTCAAACGCGCCAAAAAACAGTTTACCGGTTTACTATAAACCGGTTAGGTTTCTCAACTCTTGAACCAAAACCAAACCAAGTTATACTTCTCAAAGTCTTTTTTGTTCTGTATTATAATAATATGTTTTTGCTAGTTTTCTCTCAATTCTTGGCGAAAACTATCTATCACAAACAATTCACAATAGGAACAAAGAAAGCTGAACAAGAAAACCGGTTTGATTTAACAGTATACAAAGTTGTGTCAAGATAAGTACATAAGAGTTTTGTGAAACTTTCTTGTGTGTTTGTATTTTTCCCCCAAATTTATAAAAAGAATCTTACTCTTTATATGTAGTTTTGTATTTTACTTCAAGAGAAGTGTCTATCTCTCTAATTACTTATTGAAATATAGGAAGATCAGGCTTAGCTTGCTCAGGACCGATGCTGGTTTCTCCAACAGAGACAATATTGCTTGAAGAAGCTCCTTGTTCGATCTCCTTCGTCATCTTCTTGATATAACTGTGCCTGAAACAATGAACCAAGAAAAGTATAGATCATAACCATTGAAGAAATCAGGAATAACCGGGAAAAGATTAACTAAATTACCAACGCGTGTCTGTAGTTAACTCGAGATTAAAAGCAGTTGCTAACAAGTTTCTTTGCTTCACAGCAACAATAACTTTTGTTTCTGGAACAACATCTTCCCGAAAAGAAAAAATAAACGGAAGTTAGAATTACCTAAACTAACTCTATAAAACATGTTTATTACTAGAATAACACATGTTTACTAGACTAACTTCAATCTTTTTGCAAAAGACCATTAAACCCAAATAATCATCTTATTAACAATAATGCCATTTTAATTAATTTTTTAACTAATATATCTATGTTCCAAATTAAACATAAATAAATTTATTCCCCCTAAAAAGATCTACTAAACCCTAAAATAATAAACAATTGTGTTGAGTTAAAAAAACAAAAGAGGTAAAAAAAACAAAAGAGAACGACGGTCATCGTTCTTCATCACCATCGCCATCGTTCTTCATCAACATCGTCAACGACCATTGTTCTTCATCACTCGTCCGCGCCGTTTTTCATCACTCGCTGGTGTCGTATCTCCACCTGCACCAGCCGCCGCTTCTCTGCTCAACAACAAAGCTGCGACATCGTCTCTCTCAATCTCGCTGTGAAGTCGGCGATGCTGCCATCATAGCGCCGACGTCTACCATCTCGCCGTGAAGTCGGCGGTGTCTCTGACGCCGTTGATTTCGTCATAAAACCATCGATCACTTCCTCTTCAACCGTCATCGTCATCCTGTTTCGATTTGCCCCAAAGTTTCGAGAAATCAAAAACCGATCTCTCTGGTATGATCACAAGCTGTGTTTTACTCACAGATTTGTTAATTTTAATTTTTGATGTTTGGTCAATTGTTACAGATTTGTTTACTTTAGCTACAGATTTGTTTACTTTAGCTACCGATTTTTAAAATAAATCTCCAGTAAATGCTCTTAAATTGTCGACTATTTGATATTTATACTTACAAATTTGTTTAGTTTAGCTACAGATTTACAAATAAATCTGTGATGTTTGCATAATTGTGACAGATTTGTGTGCTTGTTTACTACTAATTTGTTTATGTAATGACTACATATTTATTCATTGGTTGTTTAATAAATTAACTACAGATTTTGTTTATAACATTTGGTTGCTACAAATTTTGCGTTTAAAATTTTCCAATTGGTACAAATTTGTTTGCTTATTTACTACATATTTGTAGTTCTTTAGCTACAGATTTGTATTGTCACAGATTTACTAACAAATTGGTTTTTTTCTTTTCAGATAATATGACCTCAGAAAACAACATCTACCCACCACTACTACTCAAACACGTGAAACCTCTAAAGCTGAAGCTACATAGTATGAACCATAATTGTTTGTTGAACAAATTTGGGATTATAAAAGAAGAACTCATAGAAGAGGTATGAACAATTTTGAAAGATTATAGTCTTGGAGTGTTTCTGAAGCTTTTCGAGGTTGAGTACACATGGGCTGCCTAGAGAGTTCATTGGCTTCTAAAGCATCAACTAGCGGTGAACAACATCCATAAGCTATGGTTTCTAGTTGGTGGTCAACTCATTCGTTTCTCATTGAACGAATGGGCTGAGATGATGGGGCTTAATTGTGATCCTATAGATGAAGGAAACAAATGTATGGCTAATCATGAGAGTTTTTTTGGCGGATTTAGACTTAGATTTGATATGTGCCTTCTTTTTTACTTCGATATGTGCCTTCTTTTTTACTTATACGCATAATCGAAGTACATCAAATTTTGATTTTCCAATAAAAGCTTCAAA
>OVAN01007125.1:0-20158 GCA_900406275.1 Anastatica hierochuntica | reverse complement strand
ATGTACATTTCATGGAAACAAAGGGATACTTTGAAGAAAAAGATTGGGAAAGTTTAAAAGATATCTCGAGCTCACCCTCAGATAGAGCAGAAAATCTAAGAAGAATACTTCAAATTCTAGGCATCACAAGTCTTGAAGTCCCTACAAGAACCAAGACCCATAGCGAATCACGTGAGGAAGACATCCCCGTTGATCATGAAGGGGGAAATCATGACGAGTCATCAATTCATGATCAAAGGGAATTCCAAGAAGAAGGAATAGAGGGTGAACCTCAATGTCACAATGAAGTCGTGGGAGAGGATCAAGACGAAGGGGGAGAAACTCAAGAAGAAACCGTGAATGAAGAGCAAAAAATTGAAAANATTGAAGAAATACAACCTCTAAGAAGAAGCACAAGAATAAGGAGAGATCCCTCAACTTGGAGGTATTACAACAATGAAGCCGTAGCTCATCCTATTCAACCTACTTGTTCTCTAGCCGTTTATCCTCAAGAGCATCAAGTATTCATGACTAAATTGGATGAACAATACATACCAAGGACATACGAAGAAGCCAAAGAACACAATGTTTGGATGGATGCGGTTGGAGATGAACATAAAGTTATGGATGCAAATGGAACATGGTTTGAATCCGAACTACCGAAGGGAAAGAAGGCCGTGTCGAGTAAATGGGTCTTCACCATCAAGTATAAGAGTGATGGAACAATTGAAAGGCACAAAGCAAGGCTAGTAGCAAGGGGATTCACGCAAGTATATGGAGAAGACTACATTGATACCTTTGCACCCGTAGCAAAGCTCCATACAATCCGAATTGTTCTCTCTCTAGCCGTAAATTTGGAATGGGATCTTTGGAAAATGGGTGTCAAGAATGCATTTCTACAAGGCGAGCTAGAAGATGAAGTATATATGCATCCACCTCCGGGTTTAGAACACATTGTCAAACCCGGAAATGTGTTAAGGCTAAAGAAAGCTATCTACGGACTCAAGCAATCTCCAAGGGCGTGGTATCACAAGCTATGTACTACGCTTAATGGAAGACGCTTTAGAAGATCCGAGGCAGACCATACTCTATTTACACTCCCTAGTCCGAATGGAATAGTGGTAGTACTCGTCTATGTGGATGACATTATCATCATGGGAAGTGACAAAGAAGGTGTTCAATCCACAAAGGTATATCTTAAATCCGTATTTGATATTAAAGATTTGGGTGAACTAAAGTACTTCTTAGGAATAGAAATATGCCGATCAAAAGATGGGCTATTTCTATCTCAAAGGAAGTACACACTTGATATGTTGTGTGAGATAGGTAAGCTTGAAGGAAGAATAGCTAAAACTCCTCTTGAGGATGGATACAAGATATTACGTGAGGGGGATTTTGAGGATGAGCCATTTGAAGATTCAAAACTCTATAGAAGAATGGTCGGAAAGCTTATCTACCTCACCATTACAAGACCAGATATATGCGTTGCCGTTAACCAAGTGAGCCAACATATGCAAAATCCGAAGATATATCATTGGAAGATGGTGGAAAGAATTCTTAGGTACTTGAGTGGATCTTCGGAACAAGGACTTTGGATGGGTTGCAACAAGAACACCGAGGTGGTTGGACATTGTGATGCGGATTGGGCTGGAGATAGGAATGATAGGAAATCTACGACCGAGTATTGCACATTCATTAGAGGAAACTTAGTTACGTGGAAAAGAAAGAAACAAAAGGTAGTATCTTGCTCTAGTGCCGAGGCCGAGTATAGAGCTATGAGGAAGCTCACAAATGAGTTGGTTTGGATCAAGAACTTACTCACGTATTTGGGTATAGAGTCGTCAAGACCAATCACAATGCATTATGATAATCAAGCCGCCATACATATAACGTCTAATTCGGTGTTCCATGAAAGAACTAAGCACATAGAGGTGGATTGTCACAAGGTGAGGCAAATGGTTGAGCAAGGAGTCATTTTCCCGTGTTATAAAAGAAGTGAAGACCAATTGGCGGATATCTTCACAAAGGCTACAAGCAAGAAGATTTGTGAGTCCATATACCCGAGACTTGGACTCACAAACATTCGAGTATGAGATCCTCTTGCCATGAGACTTGTACTCTTTTTCCTAAGTAAGGTTTTATCCCAAAGGGTTTTCCTACTTAGGTTTTAACGAGGCAGAAATTCATGGTTCCAAGCTTAGCTATAGTAAAGACCTATAGTTAAGCGTGAGGGAGAATATTGAGTCATATAAGTGTTGAGAAATTATTCTACTTGTATTAATTATGCAAGGATAGAATTGATTCCTAATTACACTTATGAGTTAACTCAAAAAGGAAAGTCTATAAGAAGAACTAAGGGGAAGCCGTTGGAATGAAGGGAAGAGATAATTACCATATTTGGACAGATTAGTCACATGTCGTAATAAGGAGGAACAAGAAGGACACGTCCCTTTCTCAGGCTTGGAGCCGTTGGACTCAAGTCAAACTTGATTCTTACACACATTAATTAACTTGTACTTCCATTGTATTATTTTATTTTCTATTACCTTGGTCTTTCTATTTAAAAGATCAACTCATGTAACCATTTAGTAAAATCAAGGAAATATTCTCATCCTTGTTATTTTTTTCCCTCTTCTCTCTAAGAAAACTCTCTTCCTCTCTTAAACATTCAACATGTTCTTCATAATAACACACTAAATTCCTCTTAATTTTCTTTAATCTTACACTTCCTTTCTTAATGAGCATTCTTTGTTTATTGGACCTTTGCTTAACGGGCCTTATTTTGCTTGATGAATCTTCTCTTCTACCGAATCATTTCTTGCTCAATTAATCTTTTTCTTAATGGGCCTTCTTTATGTTGAGCCTAGATCTGTAGTTGGGTCTGGGGTGGTGCTTGGCCCACCACTGTCAATTAGTCCCTCACGGGTCCATTAACGTAGTCCGATTATGTTAATGGGGCTTTTAGATGGCTTAGCTCAGATCTTGGCTTGACACATGTCGTTACTCTATTTGAGATTCGGAAACCGAGACGTTTTATCTTTCCATCTTCTCCTCGTCTTCTATAAAATCATACTTTTTTACTTTGCTTTATCACTATTCCCACCTCTTCACAAGGTAAAACCTCTTTCTTGTGTCTCATTTTTTTTTTACATTTGGTGTGGCTATTAGTTCGGCCAATATATATATATATATATATGTATATACGCACTTTGGTTCGGTCCATGTACTTGGTTTAGCCCAAGTGAAGAGTGTTTTCTTCTTTTAGGGTTTATATGCTTCTCATCATCTTTCATTATTGTTGTTGAGTTCGGCGTGAAAAGTTTTTTTCTTGTCTTGTTTCTTCATTGGTTTGGTTTTGTCTTCTTTGGTTTGGCATCAGTTCGTCATGTCTCTTTTTTGGTTCGACAATTGGAGCTCGGCTCTGACTTTAACTTATCTTCAGTTCGGTAATTGAAACTCGGGTTCGACTTTAGCTCTTTTGCACTTCGGTATCTGAGCTCGAGTCCGACCTTCGTTCGTCATGTTTTCGCCGAAGTGCTCTTCTACGCATCGGGCCATCAGCAATCGGAGCTCGGGTTTTGCCTTCGTTCGTCTTGTTCTTGGGTTTGGTTGAAGTGGTTCGGCTTCGATTATTTCTCGCGGTTTCGGTTCGTCGTCTTCTCTGGCTCCAGCTTGGTGCCATTGTTCTTATTCCCGTTCGGCGCCGAAGTGGGATTGAGCTTGACGCTTTTTAGCTTTGGGTTCGCCATTGATTCTTCCACTCTTGGTTCGACGCTTGCTCTTCGGTCTTGGGTTCGTTATTAACTCTTCTCTTGGTTCGGCCTTATTTTACGGTTCGTTGTTTTATTCCTTTGTCTTTTCTTTAGGCTCCTCTGGTTGTTTAAGATATACGGGCATACTAAACGAGTTCGATTATACACTTAACGAGATTTTCTTTTTGTTTTGACTTTTCCTTTTTGTTTGTCTTCTTCAGTTCATCTTCTCTTTTTTATGACTTTGTTTTGTTTTTTTTTGGCTGCAATTTGGCTAAGTATAATCAACTTTAGCTTTTTCTTCGGTCATTAGCTTTTTTTTTTCATTGAGCTCGACCATCGGTTTGTTTTGTCTTAGTGGATTTTGATCTCGTCCATTTCTTTGCCACAGTTCGTCTCTTTTCTTTTCTCTTTTCTTTTTTTTCTTCAAAATTACCTTAAGCTTTTCTTGAATTGAAAAATTGATGCTTGTATGTTTTGCTTCATTCCTTAGTCGAAATAATCGTGATTAGACGCAATTGCTCATGGTTTACGGATCCAACGTCTTCTTCATCAACGGATCCGATGTCTTCTTCGTGGTCCGAGACGGCCATGGGAGTTGATGATACTACTTTGCATATTGTTGACGAATCGGCCGGTGCCACTTCTCGTGCCGCTAATGAATCAGTCGGTGTCATTTCTCGTGTCGCTACTTCGTCATCTATGAATCTGCCATCTACGTCGTTGTCATCATCCGGGACAAGTTCGTCTACCGGAGAGAGCGGAGAATCGACACAGAATAATTTGGACTCTTTGCTTGCTTCTAATTGGACCTTAATAGGGGGCCGATGATGTCCATTGCCCATCGCATGAATGGATATGGGATGGCCGATGTAGTCAAGTGGTTGGTAGGTTGGTTGATCATCGGGGCGTGTCGTTGACATTTCTCACATTTGGCGGCATGTTTCTCGCAATCGGCTTTCATCGTGGGCTAGTAGAATCCATGACTCTTGATTTTGTGTACTAATGATCGTCCTCTATCATGGTTGCCGCCAGCTCCCTCATGAGTTTCTTGCATTATTAGTTGTGCCTCGTTGCCATTGGCGCAAGTTAAGAGGATTCCTATTGCACTTTGCCGGAACAAGCGTCCATCTATCAGACAGTAGAACGCACATCAGCTCTTTAGATGTCGGGCAGCCAATCTGCATGTTGGCAAGCTTCCATCGAAAGGGTATGCTTTGATCTCCTTTTGCCTATATCCGGATCTGTTATGGTGAAGTCATTTGGTTCGGCGTCCGGTGTGTGGATGTTTTCTAACTGCTCTTCGCTCAGTACCGCGTACGCTCCTTTTGACAGCTCAATGCTTGGTCTATCGATTGTTTCCACTGGAATTTTCCGACGAACTGTTGGGTCAGATGTTGATGCTAGGGCTGCATGGGCGTCGACTTGAGAAATCTCTGCACGCGGTATTTTCGTCAATGAGAAGTGCTGGAAAGTCCTGGCCAACTCTTGTACAACTTTCAGATATGCATCCATCCTTTCATTCTTTGCTTCATACTCGTCGTTGTACTGGTTATCGACTAGCTGAGAGTCGCATAAAGCTTTGACTCTTGTAGCGCTTATTGAATTTTCTAATCTTAATCCGAAGATAATGGCTTCGTATTCAGCTTCATTGTTTGACGCTGAGAAGGCTAGGCGGAATGATTGTTCGAGGAGCTCTTTGGTTGGGGTTACGAGGCGAACGCCGATTCCCGAACCAAGTCTTGAAGCGGACCCGTCAACATATAAACACCAAGAGTTTGTGTTGTAGTCGTCAGCTGGTTGTTCATTGGGTAGTTCTATCAAGAAATCAACTAGCACTTGGTACTTAGCGTTGGTTCGACATCTGTATTCGATGTCATATTCGCTAAGCTCTATTGTCCACTTTGCAATTCTTCCCGACTGGCTTGGACTATGCAGGATTTTCTTTAGAGGCTGGTTGGTCAAGATGACGATAACATGAGATTGAAAGTATGATCGCAGTTTTTGTGCCGATGTGACGACAGCGAGAGCGAGCTTCTCGAGTACCGGATATCGTGCTTCCGCTCCGTTTAAGGATTTGCTGGTATAAAAGATGGGTCTTTGGTCGCCGCGATCATCTCGGATAAGGACGCTACTTACTGTCGAGGGCGAGACAGCTATGTAGAGGTATAGTATGTCACCATCCTTTGGCTTTGTTAGGATTGGTGGTGTGGAGAGGTACACCTTTAGCTGCTGAAATGCTTCCTCACACTTTTCTTCCCAGTCGAACTTCTTGTTACTCCGGAGAAGTTGATAAAAGGGAAGACATCTTTCTGTTGACCATGAAATAAAACGATTGAGAGCTGCAATTCGACCGGTGAGCCGCTGTATTTCCCTAGCGTTCCGTGGAGAGGATAAGTTGGCTATGGCAGTGATTTGTTTGGGGTTGGCTTCGATGCCCTTCATTGTCATGATATATCCGAGAAGTTCGCCCGAGGCAATGCGAAACGTACACTTGGCTGGATTGAGCTTCATTTTGTATTTGTTGAGTAAATGGAAGCAGGACTGTAGATGGGCTATATGGTCCTCAGCTATGCGAGATTTGACAAGCATGTCGTCAATGTAGACTTCCATAATATCTCCTAGTCTGTTAGCAAAATTGTGGTTGACAAGTCGCTGGTAAGTCGCTCCCGCATTTTTCAGGCCGAAAGACATTACTTTATAGCAGTTTATTCCCCTATCGGTTATGAAGGATGTCTTCTCACGGTCTTCCGGATTCACTAAGCTTTTGTTGTAACCTGAGAAAGCGTCCATGAATGATATGAGTTCGTTCCCGGCTGTTGCTTTGACTAGACGGTCAATGTGAGGTAATGGGAAACTATCTTTGGGACACGCCTTGTTGAGATCAGTGAAATCTACGCATACTATCCATTTACCATTCTTCTTTTTTACAACGACGGGGTTTGCTAGCCAGTCTGAGTGCTTTACTTCGAGGATTGATCCTGCTTTGGTTAGACGGTCGACTTTTTCATTTACAGCTTGGGTGCGTTCTGGGCCGAGCCTCCTTCTTTTTTGTCGTATTGGCTTGTAGGTTGGGTTGACATTCAGTTCGTGACGCGCAACCGTAGGATCAATTCTAGGCATGTCTTCAATGGACCAAGCGAAAGTTGTCGAGTTGGCTATTAGGAATTCAATCAGCTTTTTCTTGATGGTTTCTTTGAGGTCGGCTCCGATTCATACGCATGTGGACGGGTCATAATGATCAATGTTGACTTGGATGATTGCTTCGCTATGTGGTTTGTCACTTGTTGGTGGCGTTTTCTCGATTATTGGTGTAACAAGAACGCAAGCTTGCGAAGCTTTCTGAAGTTTATGTTCGGCGATAAAACATGTTCTGGACTCTTTCTGATCGCCTCGTATCGTAACAACTCCTCAGATAGTAGGGAATTTCAAGCATTGGTGATTAGTCAAGGTGATAGCTTTTAGTGAATGTAGCCAAGGTGTGCCCATTATCACGTTGTAGATCGCAGGTCTGTCGACAACTAAAAATTTGACGATCTTGGTTACTCTCTAGCATAAACTGGGAATTTGACTGTGCCGATGCAATACTCGGATTCGCCGTTGAACCTTGTGAGCGATTTAGTAGTAGGTTTGAGCGCATAGCTTGGTAGATACATTCGTCGGAGCGTGTCTTTGAATCTTAGGTTTACCGATGCACCTATGTCCACCATCACCCGCGACACGTCCCAATCTGCTATCCTGAGACTGAAGACTAGTGGATCATTGTGAGGAAAGTCAACGTCGAATGCATCATCATCTGTGAAAGTGATTGGCATATCTGTGATCTTGAAACTTTCATCTACATGTTTTGGCCATTTTGCAGTTGTTTCCGCACGTTGTTCGCCATTCCTAATAGATCATATCGAATCGTTGCAATCTTTAAGTCCTCCCATGATCATGCTAACTCTCCGCCGCGGTGGTGCTGGTGGTGCGTCGTCATCGCCATTCTGGACGCGGTCTCTCTTTGCCTGCTTGACTATCTCTTTTTCTCTTGGAGGAGGGGTGTTGCTCATGGGTGGGCTCGGTCCTCCTTGCGGTGGGTTAGGCTTTGTTCCACCTTGACGAGGTGAGTCCGAAACTGGCGATGCAAATGACGGTCATCGGGAACATCTGTAAATGACGGCATTCCTCAGTCGAATGGCCATTTTGTTTGTCGAAAGTGCAATACCCTCTTGATTCTTGTTCTTGACCTCTAACCATCTTATTCCAAGGAAACTCAGCAGGCTTCTCTTGTGAAACATAATAGGACGACGCTTTCTTGATCGGGAGCTCGACTTTAGATTTTTCTTTTGCGTAGTCACGATCATAGTGCTGTCGTGGTTCGTGATAGTCGTCTATTGGTTTCTCTTTTGCATCTAGCTTGGTCAAATGATTTTTGATGTTTGCTACTTTCTCTTCTTCCATTTTAATGAATAGGTAGGCTCGATGCAGGGCGTCCTCCAAAGTCTGTGGTTTGTTGATTTTCAAGTCGTCGCGGAAACTAGAATCATACAATAGTGCGTGTCGCAAGGCTTCTTCGTCTGTTATATCATCGCGAGATGCCACCTTCTTGAACCATTCTATAAATGATCGAAGCGATTCCTTTGGCTCTTGAGATAATGTCCATAGATCGGCTGTTGATGCCTTCTGCTAGATGAACATTGAGTAATGCTTAAGAAAGATTGTAGATAGTTGATGGAAGTTGTCGATAGCATTCCCTTCGAGTCCATAGAACCATGTAAGTGCTTCTCCTTCAAGATTCTCGACGAAGACTTGGCAATATCCGGCTGAAATCGTGCGCGTCACATAGTTATGCCAAAAGATGTTAGGTGCTGGCTTGGATCTGTATTGCCTTCGTACTTTGGTATCTTGAACTTGCCTAAATCCCGAAATGGGAAATTCCGTATTTTGGCCGTAAAAGGGTCCCTTTGAGTGTCGCGTAGCACTCGGTCGATCTCTGGGGCGGCGCTAACGGCTTGGTGTACTTTCGACGTCATTTCTTGCAGTTGACGTTTTATTATCTCAATTTTGCTATCTCTGGGGTCGTGATTGTGGAATGTCCTTGATATTGGTATCATTGTTTGGTAGCTTGCTGGATTGGCGGTCGATGTTTGTCTTGTACTGGCAATGCCAGGAATTGTGAGTTCCCATGCGGAGTTGTTGGGGTACCAAAGAAGGTTCGCTGCATCTGGCTAAGGAACTATTCGGTCTGCCGGTTCTGAGAGATAGGTGGTCTTTGGGATCTTTCGCCATGGTTGAGTTGTGGGTTTGACGAACTTGCCAATGCTTTGAATCACCTATCTGTGCGCTAGCTTAAGTCATCCATTTTGGCGAGTATGACGCGAAGTGTTTCCTCGATACCTAAAGTAGGTGGTACTGCTGGAGTGACTTGAGCTGCTCTGGTTTGTTCGGTTATGTCAGATCGAGGAATTATGTCGTGGATTGCAGAGTTAGTCGGCGGGAGTGATTGTAAGTTAGTCGTTGTCAATGCTTGTGTGAATTCCAACGCGTTTGGAGGGAGTAAGGTTGTAGTCACTGGGTTCGCTCTTGCGGATATTGGAGGATTTGTGGTTCGCGTGGTCGCTGGGTTAGGACCTAGGTTGGGCGTTGGTGTAGTCATGATTGGCCGATTGTACTTCGTGAGTACAGAGTTTCCTGAAGTGTCCCCACAGACAGCGCCAATTGTTGAAGCAGGGGTTCAGCTTCTATAAGGTGATGAAGCGGTATTAACTAGATTTCTTGAGAGTAGAGTTCAACCAAAAATAGGACGAGACGAGAATGTGCTTGCAGTTCGGATAAACAAAGACGAGGTGATGTTTCGACGATGCGGTTCAGCCAAACGAAGACGATGCGATGATTTGACGATGCGATTCGGCTAGACAAAGATGAGGCGATGTTCTGACGATGCGGTTCGACTAGACAAAGACGAGGCGTTTTGATCTTAGCAATGTGAAGAGTTCAACGACTTTTGACGATGCGGGTCGGAAATTCTGTTAAATAAAGTCGTTCGACCAACGAATACGAACTCATTTTGATAAGGCGTAGTTGGTCACTCAATATGTCTATCCATCTATAATGTATTTCAAGAGATTGACGATGCGAATCTTAGAATCGAATTAAAACTTGATTAAGAAGACGAACTGAACATTAATCACTTTAATGACGAACTGCTCTCTAAAGTTTTTAAGATAAATTACATCAATGAGACACTCCCCCTATTTATACTAACCAAAACAGTACAGAAAAATATTAAGACGGTTTATATTAACCCTATTATCTTAATGAGCCTTTATTCCTTAATGGGTCTTCCTTGTTTATTGGACCTTTGTTTAACGGACCTTATTTTGCTTGATGAATCTTGTCTTTTCCTAAATGATTTCTTGCTCAATTAATCTTTTCCTTAATGGACATTCTTTGCGTTGAGCCTAGATCTGTAGCTGGGTTTGGAGTGGTGCTTGGCCCACCACTATCACGACATCAAAATATAACAAAATAAAAAGTATGAGCTATGGGACTGAGCTCATGAACTAGAACAGCTCTCACATTCTCGACAAAGGTCAAGAAAAAAAGTCTGTGGACTTGAAAGTATCAAAACAAATGATGAAGCCCAATAAGCCCAAGTCTTTTCTACAAGTTCACCTGTAACAAAACAACAAAATGTGAGAAGCAAAATGGAGATGAGAAGAGCTACAGAAGATGAGTCCAACATTTTACTATTTAACAAGTTTAGTTCTCTCTTAGCGGGAGAGGATAACACCTATCAATAGCTCTAGATTGTTCGGAGCTCTCTATATGATAACTTGTATCCATTGTTTTTTCTATTTTATTCACACATCCAACAAAAGAAAAAAAAAGTATAAAACTCTTTAGCTAACCAAACCAAATAATCGACCTTTGCATTCAAGAGACGTGGGATATACTTGACTGAAAAAGGAGGGAAATACATCCTCAATCTCGAAATGTCTTGAAGTTCTGTTGAGAACTACTCTTCTGAACATTTAATCATGCAAATGACGTCTTGACTGTTTCAAAATCTTGAATATTTGAATGCACCATGATGCATCTCATAGCTGCAATAAATGCTTAAGTCTCCACAAGTAAGGAGGTTAACCTTTGTGCTTGATTTGATGCACCCATCAATAAATATTGTCTGTCTGCAGCTACCATGCCCAACCAAATCCACTATACTGTTATTAGATATACTCATCTAAATACACACATGTACATACTTGAATAAAGAGTAGACAATAGAATACTTGTATATATACTCACATTGTACAGTTGAATATAATTAATGAAGTATCTTTTATTTACTTGAATATTTTTCACATGGTATCGGAGCGTATGAGCAAAGCTCAACAAACTTTTCTGATCCTCTTTTCCATTCAATCTCCGATCATCAATTTCTTCTTCGATTGATCTTTTCTTCGTGATTATCGGCTACCAAATCTGATAATCCTTCTTTGATTCGTTTCATTTCTAGGTTCATTTCGAGTTTGTGGTCTTTCATCATCTTGTTTTCTCTTCAGATTGATTATCTAAGCTCAGATTCTTCAGATCTAAGTCAAATCTAGCTCCAATCGATCGACAATGGGCAAACAAAAGTGTAATTCAAAGTATCGCAGCTCCACTCCAGATCCTGATGATGAAACTTTACTGAATCAAATTTCTCACATTGAAACTTCTGGATCTGCCTCGAGAAAGGTTCACTCTCATTCACCAGCTCTCAGACGCAGTTCTCAGACATTTGAGGTATCGATTTCTCCAAATAATCAACATAGTCCGCATTACTTGCTTAGTTCAGATCATCTTAGATTAGCTTTAGTATCAGAACTTCTTGATGGAACAAATTATGGCATTTGGTTTGTTGCTATGACTACTAGCTTAGAGGCTAAGAACAAACTAGGATTCATTGATGGATCTATCCCTAAACCTGAAGAAACTGATGAGTATTATAAGATCTGGTGTAGATGCAACAACATGATTAAGTCATGGATATTGAATAGTGTGGTTAAACAAATATACACAAGTATACTCTACATCAAATATGTGGCTGATATCTGGAAATATCTACATACAAGGTTTCATAAATCCAATTTGCCAAGGCTGTATAAGCTGAGACATCAACTTCTCTCTCTACGCCAAGGTACAATGGACTTATCTACATATCAAACTCAGACGCAGACATATTCAGAAGAAATATCTAATCTTCAGGTTACGACAAGGACAGTAGAAGATCTTCTTGCTGAAAGGGAAACCAACATAGTGATTGATTTTCTCATGGGATTAAATGAGAGTTATGATCATATTAGGAGCCAAATACTGATGAAGAAAATTCTACCATCTCTATCAGAAGTATACAATATCTTGGATCAAGATGATTCTCAAAGATATGCAATGTTACCATCTCATAGTGGAATTGAGCCTTTTTCATTTCAAGTATCATCTTATGGGAATCAACAAAGATTAAGACCAGTTTGTACTTTCTGTGGTAGGCTTGGCCATTTATTAACACATGTTACAAGAAACATGGTTACCCTCCTGGTTTCAAACCAAGACCAAAGTTACAGAATCAAGAGAAATCAAGTACTCAACAAGCTCCTGTCTCTACGAATATGATCATGAATACTGAAACCTCAAACTCTCAGGGGGTTTCATCTCAACCAGATTCTGCTAGATTCACTCTGAATGCTACTACTAGTGCATTAACTCCAGAACAAATGTAACAAGTCATAGCCTACTTTAGCACTCAACTTCACAGCCAAAGCATCACTCCACAACCACAAGAAGGACTTCAGGCCTTAACTTCAGTCGTACTATCCACTTCTAAAGTGTATGGTACCTTCCTCAATCTTGATTCTCTTTCTTTTACAAGCGTGCCTTCTGTGATTTCTGTTGTAGATGCTTTGTTTCCTAAAAATTCTTGGATTATAAATTCAGGGGCAACTCACCATGTCTCTAATGACTCTTCCTTTTTCATAAACCTTATCCCTCTCACTAATACCTTTGTCACCTTACCAAGTGGAATTTCAGAAAGCATTGTTGGTATAGGTTCTGTTAGGTTGAGTGAGAGAATGATTTTAAACAATGTGTTATATGTTCCTGTTTTTCGATTTAATCTGTTAAGTGTTAGTTGTTTGACAAAAAAATTAAAACTCATGGTCAGTTTCACTTCCACTAATTGCTTTATACAAGATCTTTCACGGGCATTGATGATTAGGAAGGGTAAAGAACAATTCAATCTATATGCTTTGGAGTCTACATCATTAGTTTCTACTTCTTCTATTCCAGGTATTAGTATGATATGTTCTAGTATAGTAGACATAGATAGTTGGCATACTAGGCTAGGTCATCCTGCTTTAAATAAAATAGATATGCTATGTGATGTTCTCAGTTTAAAATCAAACAAGTCTAGATCAGATCATCATTGTAAGGTTTGTCATCTAGCAAAACAAAAACATTTGCCTTTTCCAATTTCTAATATAATAAGTGCATAACCTTTTGATCTTTTGCATATTGATGTTTGGGGTCCATTTTCTGTTCAAAAAAATGAAGGCTATAGATATTTTCTAACAATTGTTGATGACTATAGTCGTGCCACTTGGGTTTATCTGTTAAAATTAAAATTGAATGTCTTGTTTGTTTTCCCAATTTTTTTAAACATGATGGAAACTCAGTTTAGCAAAGAGTCAAGTCATTTAGGTCTGACAATGCTCATGAACTTTCATTTACTCATCTTTATAAAGAGAAAGGTATTATTCCCTTTCACTCATGTCCTACAACCCCTCAACAAAATTCCATTGTTGAGAGGAAACACCAGCACATTCTCAATGTGTCTAGAGCCCTACTGTTTAAATCTCACATTCCTCTTCAGTATTGGGGGGAATGTGTATTGACAACAATATTCCTCATAAATAGACTCCCATCACCAAAAACACAAAATAAATCACCTTACTTCCTTCTAACATCAAAAACACCAGATTATAACCAGCTCAAAATCTTTGGTTGCCTCTGTTATCAGAGTACATCCTCAAAATCTAGAAGTAAGTTTGACCCACGAGCAAAAGCTTGTGTATTCATTGGTTATCCAACTGGTTACAAGGGTTATAAACTTCTAGATTTGGAAACAAATAGCATCTCTATTTCTCAGCATGTCCTGTTTCATGAGACAATATTTCCTTTTGTTGGCTCTTTTCTTTCTGATACAACAAAAGCTTATTTTCCTGATACTCCTGCTTCTCCTCATGTTACATTACCTTCTTTAATTACATCTTCTGATGATCCAGTGTCTTGTACACCATCATCATCTGATGGAAGTTTGCCTTTGGCAATTTCATCACATAGATCACGCAAGAAACCATCTTATCTGTAGGATTACATTTGTCAATTAGTTACTTCTCTTTATCCCCTTGATTCCTTTCTTTCATATGATAAACTCTCTTCCATTCATCTCAGTTTCATAAATTCTATTCTTCATATTTCTGAACCCCACACTTTTACTGAGGCCAAGAAGTTTAAGGAGTGGTGTGATGCAATGGATGTAGAGTATGTGTCTTTAGAAGGTCTTGATACATGGGATGTCTGTTCTCTGCCTGAGGGAAAGGAAACTGTGGGTTGTATATAAGTTTTCAAGCTCAAGCTTCATGCAGATGGGACTTTAGAAAGATATAAAGCTAGATTGGTTGCAAAGGGGTATACTCAACAAGAAGGCATTGATTTTGTGGACACATTCTCTCCTGTGGCTAAGATGACTACTGTCAAAATGCTATTTGTTGCGGCTGCTAAAAAGAAATGGTTCCTGCATCAACTACATATTTCAAATGCTTTCTTAAATGGGGGGAGTCACTGAGGAAATTTACATGGATTTGCATCCAGGATATGCTGTAAGACATGGGGGCTCTCTTCCTCCCAATGATGTCTTAAAGCTTAAAATGTCCATCTATGGTTTGAAACAAGCTTCTAGACAGTGGTTCTTGAAATTTTCTACCACTCTAACTGGTCTTGGCTTTCAAAAGGTCAATGGAGATCATACTCTGTTTATCTCTATCACCTCTACTCACTGTATCATTGTACTAGTGTATGTAGACGATATCCTCATTGCAAGCAACACTGAAGATGCAGTTCAACAGTTCATTCTAAATCTCAAAGGATGTTTCAAGCTGAGAGATCTTGGACCACCTAAATATTTCTTAGGAATTGAGATTGCAAGAACAAATGCTGGTATCTCTCTCTGTCAACATAAATATGTTCTTGAGCTTCTATCTAACTCAGGACTTCTTGGTTGTAGACCATCTTCTATTCCCATGGATCCTAGTAACAAATTATCTAAACTTGATGGAGAATTTTTACCTGATGTTGGACCTTATCGAAGATTGATTGGGAAAATGATGTATTTGACAATCACACATCCTGATATATGCTTTGCATTTAACAAGCTTTGTCAGTTTGCCTCTGCTCCACGACAACCATACTTGCAGGCTGCTCATAAGGTATTACATTACCTTAAGAGAACAATTGGTCAAGGTATGTTCTATTCTACTGAAGATGAATTTCAGATTAAGGCTTTTTTGTGACTCTGATTGGGCACAATGTCCAGACACAAGAAAATCTATAACTGATTCATGCCTTTTTATTGGTAACTTTTTAGTGTCTTGGAAATCTAGAAAGAAGAGAGTAGTCTCTAAATCATCAACTGAAGCTGATTACAGGGCCATGTCAGATACGGCTGATGATATTGTATGGATATCAAGAATGCTCACTGATCTGCAGGTTTCTTCTTCTTCTCCTCCAGTTCTTTACTGTGAGAGTATTGTTGCTCTCCACATTGCTAAGAACCTTATCTTCCATGAGAGGACTAAGCATATTGAAGCACAATGTCATTCCATAGGGAGAAGATAGAAGAAGGGCTGTTGAAGACTCTTTATGTCAGAACAGAGAATCAGTTAACGAATCCTTTTACAAAACCTCTCTATCCTACTCTGTTTCATCGCCTAATGTCCAAGATGGGTCTCATTAACATTTTGACGCCATCTTGAATGGGACTAATAGATATACTCATGTAAATACACACATGTACATACTTGTATAGAGAGTAGATAGTAGAATACTTGTATATATACTCACATTGTACAGTTGAAGATAATTAATAAAGTATCTTTTATTTACTCGAATACTTTTCACAACTGTAAGTAAGTTTTTCATGATTCATCTACCATACAAGCATAAGTTTTGTGATTACAACACATTATAAAAATTGTTGTTTTCTAAAACAAAAATTGAGAAACTCGTAATACTACCATACAAAATGCATAACATTATGATTTTAATATATCAATATTTAGAAAAATGAGCTATAATTTTCCCTTTTTTGTAAAAAAGGGACGACGAGTTGTGTTGTGACCTATAACTTTCTTTAGTCAAAAGATTATTTGATCATATAATCAGGGAGGATCCTGACTAGAACTCATACAAATTTCGAAGATACGTAAAAAAACTACGTATTTTTTCATTTGAATTTTAAAGTGTCTGCAATGAACTTGACACCTAACTTTAACCCAAAGAATTAGCTCGGTTGATTATATATCTATCTTATTAAAAGGAAAGGCATAGACCTTTTCATGTGTGATTTTTTTAAAGTGAACATATTTTAGAAATTTTATTAAATGTATCTAATAAATTAAAAAAATTTTAATTACTCATTTACACATTCCAACAAATATATTAGAATATTCTAATATTCTTTTCACTTAATCACTATCAAAATTGTAAATCAACACAATTTAAAATCAAATTTAAATATAGTCTGTTTTCAAATTTAAAGTAAGTCCATAGCTTTTAAAATAAATATATTACAATATTATAACTTCTATATAAAATTTGTTACAAAAATTCAAAAAAATTATAAAGTGATAAAATTTAGAAAAATCTATAGAAATTTATAAATAATTTATATAAACTATACAAATTTAAGTTTAGTCATCTAATAATTTTTTTAATACTCTAACGGGTTTTTTCATGATATTTCGGGTATTGGATATTATCCGAACTGAACCCATACGAGTATCCGAAGAAATCTTAAAATTCAAAAATCTCAAATCTAAATCGAACCCATAATTCGATATAACTGAAAATTCTACAAATGTTGAATCTGAACCCGAATCTGAAACTCAAAATAACCGAAAATTATAAACCCGATACTCGAAAAATCTAAACATGATTAATAATATCTAAAAAAATTATTAAAAAAAACCTGCACGGTTGCGCGGGTCAAAACTCTAGTACTCTATTAAAATAGTGTCCTACTTTTTATCTACTGAAAATATTTGTCATTTAAGTTTGGACCTATTTACAACTCATTAGAAATAATTATGACATTCATTATTATTTGTTTAACAATACAATATAACTTCATAACAACCAAATCTAGAACAATATTTCTATTATATTCCTATAGTTTATTAAACTCTTACAATATTATCTTGAACAACTAAATCATTTCCTAACATTATGCTAACAAAAAAGATATTAGGTTAAAAATGATATAATATTTATAGGTTATGAAACCGTACTTTCAATTATTAATTAAATTCGTACTTTCAATTAAACGAGTCAATGTGTATTAGACTATTATAGATAAAAAATCGTACTTTCAGTTTATATGATTATACATTTCAATTAATGTATAAGTTTCATATTATTAATAATACAAAACAATAATACACGCAAAATAGTCTCATACGTTTATTACACATTAAAAGAATCACATAAAACATATAACAATTACAAAATCTTGAAGAAATATATTTTTTAAAACAATCTTATAAATATCTTCCACACAAAGCGCGACTTAAAACCTAGTTTTAATTACAATTAAGGAAGAACCAACAAAATATCTTTATTTTGGATCGACAATCTATTTTCCCCTTCAAGTTTCATATAGCACAATTCTACCCTGGACTATTTTTTTTTCACCGGAACCTATTTTATTATGGTAACGAACTTTCTGTTATGAAAAGACGAATAGGAACAAAGTGCTTACATGGGCGGATCAAGAGCCGTTTAGCCTTTCTTTTTTTGGCAAGACTATCAGCTACAAAATTACAAGACCGAAAAATATAGAAAATATTAAAATTCGGGAATGATCCCTTTAACCTAGTGAAGTCGTCCAATTCAGCTGCAAAAGACGGCCAATTTGAAGGGGTATTGACCCACAAAATCAGCTGCATGCAATCTGTAGCGAAGGTAACTTTTGTTGTCTTTGATGAGCTCAAGACCTCCATTGCCCACAAGAGAGCTTCTAGTTCTGTATGCAGAGGGGGCTGGGTGTTGCGAATACATCTGTATCCATTCCTCAGGAGGGAGTCGTGCTCTACTAGGATCCAACCGAGTCCACAGTAGGTGTCGGATGGGCTCCAAGAGCCATCTATGTAGCAAATCGCACCCATGGGTGAGGGAGCTACCTCCTGTGGGGGCACCAGAGGAACGTTTTTCAATAGCTCAATGGTCGTCTCTAGGGAGTTAGAATTCATCCATGCATTGGCTTCTTGGACGACATGGGAAAGAACATCTTGGGCATCTTCCTTCCCGGTTCCAAATATAACCTCGTTTATAGCCTTCCAAATAAAAAAAATAATATAGGGGAAAATGATCAGTGATTCCTCACTTGCCCCTATTTTCTAGGCCTTCCAAAATAGATAGTCAAAATTACTGAATATGAAAGTCGAAGAAAATAGGGTAGGGGCTGATGAAATGGGAGGTAAAGCCCATACTAGTTAAACGATTCTACTCTAAACTTTTAGACACTATCTATTCCCCCTTCTGAAATGTGAATACGCATTTCCCCAATTAAATTTTCACAATTCATTTCCACAAAACCATAATCATATAAACCCAAATCGAGATTAACTTAGTTAATAAACCCATTTGAAATAGTCTATTAATTAAGTTAATTTCAATTTTGGGTTGATATGATTTTGTATATTAACCACGATTGTGTAGAATGAATCGTAAAAGGTTCATTGGTGGGGGGGATAGATTGTTTTAAGCACAACTGCAGAAAACCATGATACACAACCATGCTCATAATCACCATCAAATTGAATAATTAAAATGTTTAAAGTTTGAGCTATTTAGATTTATTTAATTTGAATTTTCTCATCTCTCTCTTTTCACCGCGTTTCTTAGTTTGAAGAAACCAAAAGTTTAAATTGGAGTTTTTTGGCCGTTGGTTGGCGTCTTACCACGGTCGTGCATGTATATTATGGTTTTTGTTTTCTCATCAGAAAATAAAGGATTCAACGGTTTTGTCGGTTCAATCTTCGGTTCATCCGGTTTTGATTTTCGATTTCTGCTAAAATCGAAAAAACCCCTAAAACCGCAAAAATAGGAAAAACTGACACAACCGCGAAAACCGAAAAAACTGTCGCAAACCGTTAAAATCATAAAAACGCAAAAACTGTAAAAACCGTGGTTTATATTAAGATATAAAGTTATTTATCTGGAAATATAATTTATATAAGTATTAAAATAAACTTGGTTAATATTAAGATTAAAAATTATGATTAAGATAAAAAAAAATTATGGTTATACTAAAAAAAAAAGTATTTTAGTCTTTTTCTTATTACAAATTTACAACCATTAAGATGAACTATATGGATGAGCAAACGAACAGAGCATCCATATGAATCATCTACATGAAAGGACAAAAATAAAAACAAATATCATTCAGATGATCCATCAAGATGCATTATTTGGTTGGATCATCTGAATGAATCTGATGAATAAGGAAACAAACATGGACTGACTATGTCTAATCATTCATTTGAAAAAAGAAATCCTAGCCGCTCTAGGGTGAAAAAGGCGATTTCTGTTTTCTCGTTAGCAGCTTGCTGACTGCCTCATGGCGGTTTCTGATGTTGGGCAGGAGGTTCCTCCTCCCTGATGTGTCAGTATTTTAGTAGGTTTTTAGTACGGTTTTCATTCGAGATCTAAGGTTTTTAATATGTATTCAGATTGTTTTGGCGCGGTTATGTGTTCTTTATTGTTTTTATAGGATCCGAACTTGAATGTGCGAAAAGGAAGTATTTTGGATTGATTTCAAGCCTCGAAGGAAGTGTTCGTGCAAAGCTGGAAAATAACCAGAATTTTAGACACAAATCGACCGGTCCAGACATGGATCGATCGATCCCTGTCTCGATCTGGAGACCGATTTTACGAAGAACCAGACCGAACTTATTTCAAACCGGATTTCACCTAAAAGACCTAGACTCNCCGGATTTCACCTAAAAGACCTAGACTCGAGTTTTTCCTTTCATAATGCAGTTTTTGAGACTTTGAGAGCAGAGAGATTGAGTTCGTACTCTAGGGAGAAGAAGCATCTTAGTTCTTCGATTGAGAAGCTTTCGGAACCC
>OVAN01007124.1:0-20158 GCA_900406275.1 Anastatica hierochuntica | reverse complement strand
CTTCAGTAGGGAAGTCAAGCAGACCATTGGAGAAATAGCACTTCCGGTGTGTGTCGGGGAAATCAACTTATCCACTAAGTTTTCTGTCATAGACTGTCCCTCTGCCTACAACATGATCATGGGCATACACTGGATACACGAGATGAGAGTCGTGCCGTTAACCCTGCACCAAGTACTCAATTTTCCAACCCCATGGGGAATTAAAGAGGTCAAGGGTGATCAAGAAAACGCTCGATCATGCTACTAGACCACTTTGAAGGGAAAGACAGCTCCGTTATAGCAATTACAAAGGTTACTTCTTGCATTGCATAATGAAGAGTCGGAAGTGGAAAAGCTGGACGACGTTCCCCTGGTACCCGGAGAACAAGGCAGAAACCTCAGAATAGAGGCAAGATTGCAAGAAGGCATACACCAAAGGCTGATAAACTTTCTCAGGTCCAATGCAGATTGCTTCGCCTGGTCCCATGCAGATATGCCAGGAATAGACCCGGAAGTCATAGTCCATAAGTTGCAAGTTGACCCCACATACCCGGTAGTCAAGCAAAAAAGGAGGAAGTTCGCACCTGAACGAAACCAGATCATCAATGATGAAGTCAAAAACCTCCTGGCGATTGGGTTAATTAGAGAGGTCCACTATCCAGATTGGCTAGCAAACGTCGTCGTGGTCCGGAAGAAGAATGGCAAATGGTGGGTTTGCATAGATTTCACAGATCTAAATAAATCCTGCCCCAAGGATCCTTTCCCGCTGCCCCACATAGATAAGCTAGTGAACGCCACAGCTGGACACCAGCTAATGAGCTTCATGGATGTGTTTTCCGGGTACAATCAAATACTCATGCACCTGGAGGACCAAGAAAAGACGTCCTTCATGACCTTTTGCGGAATCTACTGCTACAAGGTAATGCCTTTCGTGTTGAAGAATGCAGGATCCACTTATCAGAGGCTAGTCAACATGATGTCCGCAGACCAAATCGGCCAGACCATGGAAGTTTATATAGACGACATGGTGGTCAAGTCCTTAGATGCGGAAGACCACATAGCCCACCTGCAGCAAGCCTTCTCTACTTTGAGGAAGTAAAACATGAAGCTCAACCCCTCTAAGTGCTCATTCGGAGTAAGCTCCGAGAAAATTTTGGGGTACATAGTGACATACAGGGGCATTGAAGCGAACCCAGAGAAAATAAGGGCGATACAGGCAATCCCTTCTCCCAAGACTCCGTGAGACGTCCAAAATCTCATTGGAAGAATGGCGGCCTTGAGTAGATTCATATTCAGGTTTTCCGACAAGTCGCATGCATTCTTTGAAGCCCTTAAGTTCTCAAGGAAATTCGAATGGAACCAAGAGGCCGAAGAAGCCCTAGTCAAACTTAAAGAGTATCTCACAACGCCATCTCTTCTCTCCAAACCCCAAGATGGAGAGCCTCTGCTCCTGTACATGGCCGTCTTAGAGCACGCCGTAAGCGCCGTCTTGGTTAGAGAAGAAGAAAGCAAACAGCGTTCGGTGTACTACATAAGTAAATCCCTTCTGGACATCGAGACTCGCTATAGCCACCTGAAGAAACTAGCTCTTGCCTTGGTCGTCTCAGCCAGGAAGTTGCGCCCCTACTTCCAGGCTCACCCAGTGATAGTCGTCGCATCTTTCCCCATCAAGTTTGTACTCTACAAGCTAGAAGTATTCGGAAGACTGGCCAAATGGGCAGTGGAACTTGGCAAGTACGATGTGATCTTCCGCCCTACCACGGTGATCAAATCACAGGTCCTGGCTGACTTCATAGCAGAATTCTCCCCGCCGATGATATCAGAGGTAGAAGAAGAGGTCAGGATCCAACAAGAAAACAAAAGTGAAGAGGAATGGGAACTCTATATGGACGAATCCAGCAATATACAAGGGGCAGGCGTAGGCCTGGTGTCATCTCACCAAGAGGAGAAGTGGTATCAAGAGCAATAAGATGTAACTTTAGAGCCACCAACAATGAAAGTGAGTATGAAGCCCTAATTGCGGGACTCAGCCTGGCAAAAGACTTGGGAATAGAAACTCTACAAGTTTACAGTGATTCCCAATTGATCGTAAGCTAGACGCAAGGCGAATACCATGCAAAAGACGTTAGTATGACCAAGTACCTGGCCATAGCCAAGAGGCTCATTGATTCGTTCAAAGCATGCAAACTAACGCAGATCCCAAGGGAACAAAACTCACATGTGGACGCCTTGGCCAACCTAGCCTCAGCCCTAAAAACAATGGATCCAACTAGCGTACCCTTGCTGGTTCTCTAATGGTCGGCTACTGACGAGGATGCCGAAGGGCCTCAGGTTTCCAACATAGAAGAAGAGGAAACCTAGATGACGCCCATTACTTCCTACCTGAAGGATGACGTCCTACCCAACTTGAGGAGTGAATGCCGAAAGATCAAAAGGCAAGCATCCAGCTACTGCCTGATCCACGGAAAACTCTATAGAAAATCCTTCTCAGGTCCATACCTTAAATTCATAAAGCCGGAAGACGCAGATCTAGTCCTCAAGGAGTTGCATGAGGGAGAATGCGGATCCCACTCTAGTAGAAGAAGCCTGGTACTAAGAGCCAAGACAGCATGCTACTACTGGCCTACAATGGCCCAAGACGCCCTCCAGATGGCCAAGTATTGTGATAAATGCCAGAGGCACGCCCAAGTATCCAAGCTACCCCTGGAGAACCTCAAATCCGTGAGCTCTCCATGGCCATTCATGAAGTGGGGGAATGGACATCGTGGGAAAATTCCCAACAGCTCCCGGGCAGCTGGAGTACCTCTTGGTAGTCACAGACTATTTCTCCAAGTGGGTGGAGGCTTAAGCCTTAAGCAAGATTAATGATATTCAAATCAAGAGGTTACTCTGGAAGAACTTGGTAACACGATTCGGAACGCTTCAAGAAGTTTTGCGAAGATTGAGAAATAAAACTAAGTTTCGCAACTCAAAGGAATCCGCAATCCAACGGGCAAGTCGAATCCACCAACAAGACGGTAGTCAACCTTCTGAAAAAGAGGTTGGACGACATCAAAGGCAACTGGGTCGAAGAACTTCCAGCTACCCTACGGGCATGTCGAACAATCATTACGACTTCAACAGGCGAAACACCTTTCTCCCTGGTCTACGGAACAGAGGCAGTGTCCCCCGCCGAAGTCAGTGTCCCCACAGCCAGGTCAGACCTCCTAACCCCAAGAGAAAATGAAGAGTTGATGGCTTTGTCCCTGGATCTCCTTGACGAAAAAAGGGAAGCCGCAAGGATCCGAAACTGGAAGTACCAACAAGAAGTAGCTCGCAGCTACAACAAGAAGGTACGAACCTGGACGTTCCAACAAGGAGACTAGGTGCTGCACCGAGTCTTTGAGAATACCAGGGACAAGGCCGCGGGTAAGTTGGCGCCTGGCTTGGAAGGACCATACCAAATCGTAGAAGTCAAAGGAGCAGGGGCATACAAGTTACAATACAGGTTCGGAAAAGTACAGCCAAATAGCTGGAACGCGTTACACCTAAAGTCTTACTTCTTCTAGAAGAACGCCCCTGACCCGGACGACCATACTCCAAATAAGTTTTTTGCTTTGGATTTTCAATTTCTTTTACATTTTTTTATGTAATCATGATACGTCTAAGGACGGATACCCATCGATAAAACAACTGCTTTCTAACGAGAAAATTCAGTTAAAAAGCAAGGGGCAAATAAGTTGAATGACTACTCCTCAATAAAGGAGTAACATGAACAACGTACGCTTCCAAAACAAAAGCGAAAAGCTAAAAAAAAGAGAAAGAAACTATGCTTGAACAAGGGAAAATACCCGAAAGAAAGCAAGAGACAAAAATTGCTTAATCTGCTTAACAGAGAGTGGCTAACCAGAAAGCAGAGTGCTGAGCAGAAAGCAAGAACAGTCTTAACCTTGCTTACCAGGCCGCAGTAAATGCAAAAGCTATGCGGTCTGGGCATAGGAGCATCACGTATACCTACTTACCCAGACGTGGGAGGTAGAAGAAAAGTCTGGCACTTGGACCCCTTTGCGAGGGAGGTTCATACCAGCAAAATGAATAAGACTGAGAGTGGCTTCACTGCAGGAAGCAGAGTGCAGCAAAGCAAAATCATCTATTTCCGGATAGCTGAATGCCAAAAAGCCAGAAGATACCTCTGGGTATCAAAAGGCCAAAAAAACGCAAGCTAGTGGTTACCTACGGGCAATAGAATGCCAAAAAGCCAGAAGATACCTCCGGGTATCAAAAGGCGAAAAAGCCATAAGATACCTCCGGGTATCAAAAGGCCAAAAAAACGCAAGCTAGTGGTTACCTCCGGGTAAAAGAATGCCAACAAGCCAAAAGATACCTCCGGGTATCAAGAGACTAAAGACGCGTCTGGGCAACCTAAACATTGTCTAAGGACAAGAAGAAGAACACCCTCAAAAAAAAAGAGTGATAATGAGATTATCCCAACTTCGAACTCAAGAACTCTCGCAAAACACGACAAAGACTAGAGGCCAATACGCCACAAGTCAAATAGCCAGAATATCGACAAAGGCTAGAGGCTCAAAGCCAGAAGCTAAAAGCCATCCGACCAAGGCAAAGAGGCTAAAAGCCCAAAGCTAGAAGTCAACCAATCACGGCAGAAAGGCTAGAGGCTCTTAGCCAAAAGCCATCCGATCACGACGCGAAAGCTAGAGGCTCATAGCCAGGAGCCAGCCGACCAAGGCGCTAATGATAAAAAGCCTGCTGAAGCGTCATATCTAAGTCTAAGTCAAAAGCTCGCTAAGGCGAAAAGACAAGAAAAAGCAAGAAGAAATATTCATGATAAGCCACTAAGGGCCAGAAGTTAAGTTTTAAGCCCCGGAGGGCAAACAGAAATAAGGCCAAGAAGGCCAACCAAGAGTCAAGGCCACTAAGGCCATAAAAATCATTACAAAGCCCACAAGGGGTAAGAGTAAGCCCACGCAGGGGCATGCCATCAACAAAAATAAATCCCACAAGGGGAGAGCAACCTGTTTCTTGATTCTAGGTCTGGAGGCTAGGCAGCTGGAGGATCAGGAGAGGCAGACTTCTCAACGTTTGGCTCAGAGGCTACTGGAGGAGTAGAAGCCAATGCAGGAGGAATCTCTAGTTCATCTTCGAAGGTGGGAGCTTCGAGGCCATTTTCCTCTGCCTCCACGATCGCCACCAGCTTGTAATTCTTAAACTCCTCCTGCAAGTTCCAGGACTTGGCCTCACCCTTGAGATAGTCTCGGACCATTTCCCAGCGCCCCATGATCCTGGCACCATTGACGGCCATGGACATCTCATCCGTAAAGGTGGCCACATAGGCGTCCACGTTGCCAAGTTCCTCCTCCAGCTTTTCCTTCTCCTCAGTCAAGCTAAGGACCTTCTCTGCCGCTTCCTCCTTCTCTGACTCCAGCCCCCTAGAGCAGAGCCTTCAACTCCTTCTCCAAGCCAGCAGACCTGTCTTTCTCCGTCCTTAGCTTGGCAAGGCAATCCTCCACCTGAGCCTTCCCTGCATCAATCACCTCAGGAGCGACCTGATCCTTGGCATGGAAGAGAGGAGTCGCAAGCTGAGCAACAAAAAGAAAGAAGGTTAGCCAAAATAAAAAGAGATAGCCAAATAGCAGCCAGAAGCCAAAGGCAGGCCAATCACCTTGATCATCCCCTTTTGGACCTTGTCGAAGATGCCCAGATCACCAGAGCTAGGAGGGTCAGAAGGAAGCGCAGGGAAGACAGACCCCTACAAGTGCTCGAGGGTGCCATCAAGATCGTCAATAGAGGAGGAAGGCTGCTTGGCTGGACGACCCTTCTGCTTCTTGATAGAGGCGGTAGCCTTCTGGGTCGCTTTCCTCTTGGACCCAGTCGAAGGAGATTCCGAGATCTCCACCACCTCCGGAGCCTTGCTCCCAGACGCCAACTTTGCCTTTCTTGCCGCCTAAGCCCTTTTAAAGTCCTCCAGCGCCTTATACCTGGATCCTGACATGTTTCCTGCAAGATGACAAAAGATCAGTCAAGAAACCAGCCAGAAGTAAATAAACAAAGGAAGCAAGAAATAAGGATTCAACCTCTTATGCTGCTCTGGCTCAACGCTTCTTCACTCAAAAGGAATGGGACACTCCTTTCCTCAGCAGGGATCTCCAAAGTCTCTTCCGCCTTCTCCTTGCCCGCCTCCGACTTCTCTGTACATGCTTCTGCAAAGGCAAAGGATTAAAAAAGTTAATGACCAAACTGGAAGCGGCAAAAAAAAGCATCCTAAGCCTACTAGTGAATCTCCAAAGAGTAGAGAACCCAGGAGAATTCCGACCCTCATGAAGACAAATTTCTGGGCCCAGTGCTTTGTGAAGGCCGCCCCTTTCCTTTCCTCCCTCTCTAGCTCCAATACCAAGGGAGCACCAGCACGAGGCCGGAAGTAATACCTACCTTCACCCGGAAGAATGTGGGTGAAGTAGTAGGAGTAAAGGAGCTCATCCATGCTGAGATCCAGCCCATGGAACTAGTTAAGGGCCTGGACGACAGTGAGAATCCTCCAAGACGGTAGGTTCAGCTGGGAAGGACAAATATTGAAGTGCTTTGAGACCTTCCTAACCAGGGCAGGCACCGAACCCCTGACTCCAGCCTCAAAATATCCCTCATACATGGCTATTTCGTCTCCTGGGCATTCGGAAGCCCTTTCACCCTTCGCAGGCAACCTCAGGCGAACGCCTTCCCCAAGGGAGTACTTCTGCCTCCACTCCTCCAAGATCTCGGAGGTTACATTGGAGAAGGGCCCGACCTTCATAAGCTCCGGGCCCGCGGTGGAGCGCAGCGGCAGCGGGTTAGCCTCAGGGATTTCTATATCCTCGGAAGACCCCTCAGCTTCAGGAGACGGGCTATTCCTAATCAAACGCCTCCTTCGAACAAGGGCCCCGACAGAGGATGAGGCCACCGGAGAAGATTCATCGCCGGAGCTGGTCATGCCTAGGTTCAAGAAAAGTTCTGATCTTGGATCTAAAGACTGGAATGGGCAAGAAAGACCTAAAAGCTAAGGCTGATCTGAAATCCTAAAGACCAATTCTTGGAATCTACCCTAAAAGAAGCGAAAAGAAGAAGGAAGAAGACGATCTAACCTTAGAATCACGGATCGAAAGCTTGAAAAGGGATTCCGGGAGCAAGAGTTTTAGCAAAGAAAGGAAGAAGATGAAGCAAGAATTCCAGTAAAAGAAAGAAGATGAAGCGAAAATGCCAAAGAAGAAGGAAGAAAAGGTTTAAAAGAAAGAGGAGAAATTGAAACGAGCCGCACGCGTCCAATCATTGGTGCGAATCTCGCAAGAGAGTAACGGCTATAGTCTCTCTCTTCAAATCTTCACAAATATTCGCTAACGGCTATGAGCTCTTCTCTTCACCAAGTCAAATAGCTGGGATTTTTCAAACAAAATAATCCTCCTTGAAAGCTGCAAACGGCTCATGAAAGCTCAAAATTCAAAGCCCTAAGGCTAGATGACAAAGAGCCAGACGCAACCTCCCGTCGCAGCGATGCTCATTACCTGACAAAACTTTAACCAAAAGCAAGCAAATGCTCGTGGATAGTATAGGCGGCGCAAGTCACAGCTAAAAAGGCCAAGAGACTACTGGCTTCTTGCCTAAGCCACCTGGAAGACAAGTTATTCCACAGCTTCGGATCGAACCTGCGCAATAAGGGGCAAACTGTTGGGAGTAATTTAGGTCATGGGAATTCCCTAGACTTAGATGGAGTACATCAGTAAGACCTCAAAGCAGGGGAATGGCCAGAAGCAGGAAGCCAGATGACGCTCCATAGCCGGAAGCCGGAAGTCAGACGACCAAGCATAGCCGGAAGCCAGCCGGCCACCGTCTCTCCTCTATTTTCGCTATTTAAATTAGTAGATAATGACATGTATTCTAGATAAAGATGCATATATTCTATAGATAATCATGATATATCCAATTATTGGAAGGATAATCATGAAATACATGTATAAATACCAAGCTCAAGGGCAAAACGTGTACGCACGAAAACCCTAAGCAAAGAATCAATACAACAAGCAACTCTTTTGCTATCTTTGATCTTCGAGCTTAGGTTTAACACCCTAAAACCATTGTTAAACATTCATCGACCTCCAGCTTCGGTAGTGCTACGAAGAACGACCAAAATCACCCATAACATCACCTAGTCTCGTTTGCAAGGTCTCCAGTTGAGATCCCATCTCCTCGTAGGTGAGTTCTGTTCGTCCAGGTGTGATGTTTACGGTTTCATGGTTATCTCCAGCCATCGTCACGTAGTTTTGAATGAGAGCTTACCCTACTTTTAGTGCCAACTGTTATGGGTGATTTTGGGATGTTCTTTAGAAAGCACAACGGAAGCTGGAAGACAATGGTGATTTCGTGAATTTGTCTATGATCTAAGCAAAAGAGATGAAAATATGTGTATATTATTCTCTTTAGCCTATAGTTTTTAAAAAACCTCTTCTCCTAACTCCTAAGCTTTGTATTTATACATAGAGTTCATCGTTAACCCCTTCAAACTAGGAGATATCGTAATTATCTAATAAATATACATGCTTATATACTTATTTAACAGATAAGATAAACAGTGAATAATGGCGGCTTCCTAATGGCCTCCGACCTTGCTATGACATCTTGCTTCTTGCTTCGTCATGACATCTAACTTTCTGCTTTTGGGCATTCCCCTGCCTTATGGTCTTTTGTTGTACTCCATTCGAACCACGGGGAATTCACACTTCCTAAGCTTCAGACTTTTTTGTGGAAAGCAATGTGGGGTGCTTTACCTATCCGCACAACGCTTCACTCGCGAGGGGTTATAGATGATCCTTCTTCTCTTAGGTGTGGCTTGCCAGCGACAATTGATCATGTGATCTCGCAGTATGCCTTTGCGCAGAGGGTGTGGGAGGTGGTGTCGTTGGATATGTCGTTATTCTTGTCATCTCCTTCTTTGACTTCTTTCCTCTCGGCCATGCTTGTCTCTAAGGCTTTGCCACCTACGGGTTTGGTTGTCGTCGATGTCTACCCATGGGTCTGTTGGCAGTTATGGAAGGCTATGAATCGATTGATTTTCAGTAGAGAGGTTGTCTTTGTTAATGAGTTACTTCACATTGCCCTTGCCAGTTCTTGTGAATGGCATGTGGCCGCTTCCCTCCGAACAAAGGTGTCTAGTCATGGTCCCTCTCCTCTTGCAGAAGCTGCTATTCCACCAGTGATCTTGCGTTTTGGTTATTGTTGTTGGGTGGATGCGGCGTGGGATTCTTCTTCAAGGAGATGTGGCATTGGGTGGCTATTTTGCTCTTCGAATGGCACTACTCTCGCTAGATATACCGTTTATAAGGAGGGTTTACCATCGGCGCTGGCGGCGGAGGCCTTGGCTCTTTGGACAACTCTAAGCCAAGCTCTAGTGTTAGAAATGGATGAGTTGTTACTGCACTCAGATTCCCAGATATTGGTCAATTTGATCAATCGGTGTGAAGATCATATGGACATTCTTAGTTTTCTTGCGGATATTAGTAGTCTTATTCCTTGTTTGTCTTCTGTTGTTTTTTCATTTGTTCTACGAAATGTGAATTCTTCAGTTGATTCGTTGAATCGATCTCTTTGAGCTCAATTCTTCCAATCGTGAAGTTTAATAAATTTCTCTTTGGTTACCCCAAAAATAATCACTTAACTACCCATGATCTATATTAAAAAAAATTATAGTCACTAAACATATATTCTCAACTTTTTTTTAATTTCTAATTTCTCAGCTTAGAAATGTTTATTTAGACATTGTAGATTTTCTTAAATATAAATGTTATTTTATAAGGCCATCTCTAACAACACACCGAAACATCAAAATTAGTGTGATGAATATTGTTACACCAAATTTTGGATAACTAGCATAAAATCCAATAAAGCAAATTTCCCGATGTAGGAACTTAACATAATTAAATTATTCATAACAAAGTTTACAATCCGTAATCAAATATTCGGCAAAACAAAGATCCAAGTGGAAAATACCATATTTAAACAGTTAAAAGTACTTGAAGAAACAAATAATAAAATAAAAAATCATGATTTTTTTTGTTGTTGTAGGAGCTCTTGAATAGTCAAGCCAAGACATCCAGCGCATGATAGTGACTTCCGTTTTGTTGCGCCACATGTCTGGCACCGAACATAGCCGAATGCCTTGCACCCAACTTCCCCACAAACTCCTCTATATTCCGATCCGACGAGCCACCAGGAGCAACCGCCGCCTCCGCCTCATCTTTCCACCTCAAAGCATTCTTCTTTAGCTCTATCGCTTTCTCTCCTTTGGTAACCTCTTTCAGCCTCTCCGCCACTTCTTCCCTTGGCACCAACCTACCCTCTGCCTCTCCACGGCCGAGTCTCACACCCGTCTTGAAAACATCGATCATGTAAACCGCGTCGGTGACTTGGTCTCCCCACTGAGGCAAACAAACTGTCGGGACTCCCGAAGACAAAGCTTCCATCGTCGAGTTCCATCCACAGTGAGTCACGAAACAAACCACCGATGGATGAGCCAAAACTTTCTCTTGTGAACACCATTCAACGACTTTGCCTCTCTCTCTGACTTCTTCGGGCAAAACATGTCGCTTTTTGTTGAATCCCAACTCTTGTGTCCTAATGACCCACAAGAACGAAACGCCAGCGTTTAACACGCCGTAAGCGATCTCATCTATTTGTTCTTGTTTCACGTAAGCAACCGTCCCGAATGAGATATAAACAACGGAGGAATCAGGCTGCGAGTCTAACCACTCCATGCAATCATCCGATGGCTCAGACATATCTCCTTTAATATCATCACAAGTTAAGGTTTTAGCCATTTTGAAAAGCGGTCCGATAGGTCTTATAACGCCAGGAAGAAAAAGAGTTGACATGTGGTCAATGATGTCGTGCTCTGAGGAGTGGAACGTGTCGATGAGAACAGAGAAAGTTTTGTCAAGCCTTTTGATCTGATCTGATATCACATCTAGCAAAGCAGAGTAAGGAGTTAGAGGATGAATGAAGGAAGGGATCTCGTCGTGCTTCAAGAGCGGCATGCAAGGGATTTGAACATCCATCTCTGGTTCTTCTTTGGTCGGGAACTTAACTAGTTTGTGGTGGTAATAGTAATATGAAGCTAAGCATGCACATGATTGGACCCAGAGAACAGCACAAGGGATTTGAAGATCTTCTGCCACGTCACAAACCCAAGAGACAAAAGGGTTGTTGATCAGACACGTCACGGGCTGTTTCATCACTTCCTCGTAACGTTTCACGAGCTTTTTGATCTCTCTGTTGCCGTAGAGCTCAAGTTGTGGTCGGAGGATGGCTAAGTTGGTTCTGCTCGCGTCATCGTCCTCCGGGAGACCGTCGTCGAAGAAATCAAACCGGAGATAACCTTGACCGACCGGTTTGAGGACCCGGTCTTGAATTTTGTTGGCCATACGCATCTTTTTGCCCCATGACTCTGTGGTGACGAAAGTAACGATCAAACCCTTTGAAGCTAAGAGTTTGCCGAGACGAAGAAGTGGATTAACATGGCCTTGCCCTGGAAATGATACGAGCATCACATGAGGTGGAGAAGACTCCAGATCCATTTTCTGAAAAACAGTTTTGTTTGTGCTCTGTTTTATTTTGTATTTTATTTTTGTGCTCTGTTTGTGACAATGTTGGAAGACAGACGAGAGATACGCTTAAATAGAAGAAAAGAAAGTGAATGAATAACTTAATTTCCACCTTCACTTTTTGGTAGCTGGTTTATTTACTGCCTTCGTTTTAAAAATTCATTAATAAGAATTTCACTAAATGCAAGACTAAACAATTAAAAAAAAAAGCGATTTGGTTCAATGGTGTGACGTGGATATATGCGTTCTCATACATTTTTTTTACTCTGGTTATTTACATTTTTAAACCAAAATGAGGGATAGAGTCGCACAGAGAAATATAACGTTACCTCTCTATATTCCGCTTTCCGCAGGTGGGTTTTTAAGGAATATTCGACGATTTTTCTTTTTTTTTTTTNTTTTTTTTTTTGTTAACCAGGAAGTTCGGGCATGCCCTAATCTCCCTAGGCCCGGAGTCAGCCTTTGGTAATACCCATGTGGGGCGTAAACCACTCCTCCCACCGGTGGGATTTGAACCCGGGTGGCGAGTTATCTTTGATAACCCATTTGCCACCAAAGCCACCCCATCCGGTGGTAATATTCGACGATTTTGCTCCCTTGTATACATGACTCCATTTAGGTCCAAAAGAATTAACGTTCCATCCTTACCAAGTTGCAATAACCAAACAAAAATACTATGTCTACAATTCAAATTTTCAACGACGTAAGGTTATACACAGACCATGAATGTTTTGAGGTTTTAACTGGTTTTTAAATGGATAATTAGGTCCAATATACATGAATTGTCCATTAATTAAGAAACAACTCATCAACAAAAAAAAAACATCTATATTTTCTGTAGTTATGACAATTTTTTCCTGACGAAATAGACCATCTGTAACAAATAATCTGTCTCGGCGAGAAAAAAAACAAATAGTCGGTCTATTTGTTATATAGTATAGATTTTTTTTCTTTTCATTTTTTTTTTAAAATACACATTCCCAAAATATTGTCTTGTGATACTTTTAACATTACCAAATAAAGTCGTGAATCCCAATTATGTTTTCCCCCTTGATGTTTGGTTATTTGTGAAATTCATAGGATTGTCCAATCATACGTTATGTAAAAATAGACTACTACAAATAGTTTGTCTATTTGTTGCAAAGCATAAGTTTTTATCTTTTCAATTTTTTTTTAATACTCATTTCCAAAATTTTGTCTTGTGATACTTTTAACATTATCAAATAAAGTCGTGAATCCCAATTATGTTTTTTTCCCGTTGATGTTTGGTTATTTGTGAAATCCATAGGCACCCAAAAATAGACTGTCTAACCATACATTATGTAAAACATAGACGGTCTAATCATACATTATAATAATTTCCGTCTATTTGCAAAATATATATCCGTTTCGAAAAATTCAAAATAAATTAAATAGGAAAAAATCTACTTTTTCGTGTATCTACAATATATAAACCTATAGAGCCATTTGAAGTTTGGAAGGGTGAAAGGACAAAAATGAGAAATTACAATTAAAATTTTATTTAATTTTTAAATGAAAAAATATGGATGACTATATTTTTAATTAATCTCCATTCACCTATTATTCCACAAAGTTATCCTATTTAAATTCTTGATTTTGATTTTTATAATTTTAGATTTTACTTTTTGGATTTTATCAAAAGTAAAAAAAAGTAAAAGAACTAAAAAAAATGAATTCAGGTAAACAAGAAGATTAATAAAAGCGGGTTTTTTGTATTTTGTGAACGAATTGACAAAAATATGTGAAAAAATTTATAGTAAGAATATAGTAAAAGATGTGTGACTGAACAAAAAAGAATTTGAGTTTAAACCAAACGTAAGTTAGAATAATTTTGTACCAACTGAATGAGAAAGTTAATTAAAGCGAAGACGGGTTAATACATTAAAAAATTCTAAATCTGAGTATGATAACAAATATGTCAGCAGCATTTAGTGGTATATTTTTATTTCAATATATGTAGAAAGTTATATGCTTTCGATTAAGAGTACATTGACATATTTGAGAGCGATCGTCGAGTATACCACCATTCAACAAAATATAGAACGTGTTCAGATTTTAGTCTAGCAATATCCCAAATTGTATCTACTCCGAACAACCGATCATGAAAGTGAAATTGACCCTAGTGGACTATTGTGAGATATTTATGGACAAGAACATTCTTTGTTAGTGGGATTGTAATTATTATCATTGTCAAAGTAAGAAAAATTATAACAAAGTTAGAAACGGCGTGGCGTTATTAAAACCTTTCCTTCAATCTACTTTTTATATTTTTGGTAGGTATAAAAACTATCAAAGATTTAGAGCATCAGCATTGGTTAACCCATCGGGGTTCCCCAAAAAAAAAAATTTTGATTTTTTAATTTTTTTCGTTTTAAAAAAAAATAATAAAAAAATAAAATCGGATCAATGGGGTGTCGTCACGTGGCGAACCCCTCGTGAATCGGATTCATCCGAGAGAGCTTAAAAGAGCTTAGGTTCATTGGTTTGTGTTTTTTTTTCTTGATTTGTATATGAACTCCGCATTGAACTCTCAATACGAGTGCTCTTAATTCTCTATTACAATTTGTCCTCAAAAATAAAAAGTGACGTGTTAGAATTCCTTTGGTTTGCTAATAAAAGTGACGTACTAGAATTCCACCAAGTTCGGTTCAAGTAGTTCCAATTCTACTAGTACCACAAACCATAAAGCTATAAAAGAGTTTTGTTTTCGCTTTTGGTACTGCATTTAATTGTGACATGCACGCAGACGTAGTCTTCTTTGACAGGTTATCATTGTGATATTTCTCTAGATCTCACGCTAATATATGAATCCTTATCGTAAGGAGATCTCTAATTTTATTCTATTTTAACTTCCAACTCTATTTTGGAGTACTTTTTTTTACTATTATGTTCTATTTTCCATTTTTAAATGGAATAATGAGTGAGTTTACTTCATATTGAGAGTAACTCTATTTTTTACTCCATTTTATAGTTGAATTTTTTTTATTTATAAAAATATCCTTTTAATATTAGATTTTTGTATTTTATATTTTTTAATATAACAATAATTATTTTTGTTTATATAACTTTCAAAGTTTTAATTAATGTTATAATCTTATTTTTGTTAAAATTTGATAAAACGTTCCAAGTTTTAAAACATAATTTTTTTGCGATTATATATTTTTTATATAATTTTATTAAGCGTTTTCTTCAATATCTAATTAACTATAGCATATAAGATATTATAGTTAATTGTAAATATAAACAATTTGTGAAAATTAAATGAAACAAATGCCGAAATATTTTGGAATCAAAATTCTCATTTTGTTAGTGTATATATACAAATTTGAGAAAAATTTAAATAAAAAATATGAAGACCAAACTAATTTAATTATTGAATTTTTTTAGTTTGGTTTTGAATCTTTAGACGATTGGATTTTTGGAGATTTATTCTTCAGAGCTGGAAGAGAAACTTTATCCTCATATGCCCAAATATAATATGATAACAAAAATTCGATTCCAAAAAGTTTTTGGTTGTTTTAGAGATATGATTAAATATAAAAAAAATCTCATTTTCACTTCGGAATGGATCAATCGATCATTTGTTAGAAATAGTACATTAATGATGATGATTACATAAAAATATTACATTAAATTTTTTTGTTTTGTGATGTACTGTAACTTTTTCATTTAATGAATGTTTAACTAAAATTAATTTTATATTTTATGGAAGTTTAAAAATAAAATAAATAGGGTCAATTTGTAAATTTTATAATTAGAAAATGTTAATAGTAAATATAAATAGAATCTATTTAGAATATTCTATTTTTGGAATAAAAAATTGGGTAATGCATTGGAGTAAAACCTAACTCCATTTTGGAGTTACTCCACAATGAAGTTAAAAAAAAATGAAAATATACATTGGAGATGATGTAACAGTTAAAAAAACAATGTGGAGTGGTTGAACCTAGCAGAAAATGATATGTCCTAAAAGTTTAAAGTACAATTTTCAATATTTTCTCTCTTCTTTTTCTTTTCTTTTCGGAATAAATAACATTGTAAGACACTATTCAACTTTGTGTCTACATCTTAAAGCACTTTGTTTACATAAGGAATTCTTTTAATTTAAGATTACTAATTAAAATTTTTTCTCTCTCTTTGCTTGCGATGGTAAGGGCGATGGGCTATTACGTTTTTTCGATGGTTTTGACGGCGGCCCTATGGGAGATGTCGGTCTGGTTTTTGTTCCTAGCAGATCCGCGGTGGCCTGTTCATCGTAGGGAGGTTAGAGTTGGTGTGGTTTCTCCAAGCTCGATTTATAGATGTTGTTGGTTAGGTAGATCGCGACGGATCCAGGGACAGTCGGCGGCGATTCAGTGGTCAGAGCATATATGGGAAGAGATCTCTCTCAATCAATGGGGGAAGCGTGTGTTACGCAGGCCCATTGCGGTCGACGAGATCTGGCAGGTCACAGTTATGGAATCTGGGCGATTTGGTTGCGGTTTTGGTATCTTCCCACTTGCGAAGAGTTTCCTTTCCTTGGTGAATCTCGGAATCTCAAGGATTGGTTTACGATTTTTCATTAATGGGTTTCGATCTCCCCAGGGTATAAAGGTAGGAACTACGTTTCTTCCTCAACACCAAGTTTACAATTTCAAAGCATTGTTTCTGGCTCTTCTCGGTCTGATCTTTTCCAGGAGACTAGGTTCTTCTCCTCTTGTTATGTTGTGGTCAACACTGGGAGATTTGGTGAGTTTTGCTATGGCTCAACTGGGTTCACAAAAAGGTCACGCGGTGGTTAGAATTGAAGCTGTCCGTCTCTCAGCGGGTGGGATTGAGAGGAGAGTGAAGCAGTTCTCGCTAACCTTAATCGGGAGGCTTATGAATCCTGAAATCCAGAGGATGGAGAGTCTTATAGCTAACTTTCCGAAGATTTGGCGACTGGAAGGTAAAGTTGAAGGCGGTGAATTGGGTAACGGTAAATTCGAGTTCACGTTTTTGACTGAGAGGGACCTTTTGGATGTCTTAAGCTGGGGACTGTATCACTTCGATGGTTGGATGGTCTCTCTGGTTCGGTGGGAACCGGTAATCCAGCCTTTGTACCCGTTGGCTATAACTTCTGGATCTCGGTAAATGATATTCCAATGCACCTATGGGCAGAGGAAACGATTCGGGCTGTGGGCAGAGCAGTTGGTGAAGTCAAGGAGTTTGGTGCGGATTCTGGGAGTGTCTTGGTGATAGTGGATGGGTCAAAGCCAATTATTTTCACGACCGTTGTTCCTTTTGAGCATGGTGAGGAGACAGGTTGTCAGTTTGAAGTATGACAAGCTGAACGGCTTCTGCAAGCATTGTCATATGTTGTCCCACGATGTTTCCGTTTGCCCGGATTTGAAAGCGGCTCCGATCCGTTGCGGGCAGCCTCCTGTGGATCCAACAGCGGGGGCTTCTTTGAAGGAAGACCGGTCTCGTGATGGTGGTAAGCGATTGCCCGTGAAAAGAGCTTTAGATTGGGAGCTCAGGGAGGGTATGGACAGGTCACATTCGGGTCCGAGTGGGAAGCGTGTTGATTTTATGATATCCCAGGGAGGAAACAACGAATCCTATGCTGCAGTGGTGCAGCGTAGAGCTGAGAGTAGTGGTACTCACCGACCGGTCCGTCCTAAGGGCTACAAAGGGGACAGTTCTCGGAATCACACTAAGGATCATCGTGTACCGACGGGCACTGCGTTTTCTGGTCATCAACGCCGCCAAGCCTGACCGAAATCTTTGTATCCTGTGAGTACAAGTTTGCGTAATGAGAGTGTCATGGACCAGTTGGTTCAAGGGGCTAATATCCTTAGTAAATGAAAGGCTGAAGTTACTGTTGAGGAGGAGAATGGGGAGAGTGGGAATATACAGGTGGGTATGGAGGAGGATTTGATGGCTAATGATGACCTCCTTGTTGAGGAGGGAGAGATGACCACTGAGGAGACTTTGGGACAGGCAAATGCTGTTACGACTTTCCCGGAGACGGAGGATGCTCAGGAAGACCTAGAGCAGGGTGTGAATGAGGAGTTTTGGGACGACGAGCAGGAGAATGAGGCCTACGGTGATGTTGGTGATGTTGGCTCTGCCGCCGGATTGGTTGAGGCGGCGGATATTAATCAATCGGGCTCACCTGGTGCAGAAGGTATGTTGCTCACTGCTTCTGTGTTGCACTCGTCTTGTGTTGATAACACTTTGGTTGTTTTAAGAACTGATTCTACATCTGCTTTAGGGGGAAAATAGATGGCATTGCATCTGGTTTATCTGGTATTAATTTAAACAGTAAGAACTCTGTTTCTAAAGGAAAATCTGGTTTGAATGGTTTGGTTAGGTGTACTAGAAGTCTTGGGAAAATTAAAGGCATGGGGTTTAAGAAAATGAACATGATGTTATTGGTTTCGCCACGAAAACGTTCGGATTCTAAGGGCCGAGTGTTTAAGGCTTCTCTTGGTAATAAAAAATTGTTTTCTCATGTTACAGGCGTCAAGCGGTTGGGTAATGAGACTACGAGAGGTTCAAAGGGTTTGACACTTCCCAAGACATCAAAGAAAGGAATGGTGGCTTCCCTGAATACACCGGCTCGCCTGTGAAGATTCTGAGTTGGAATTGTCAAGGTCTAGGTGGGGATTTGACAACGGACACTTTGAGAGATCTTTGGAAAAAATTTAGGCCCGATGTTATTTTCTTATCTGAGACAAAATAGTCTTTAGTTTGCTTACAAAAATTTAAAGTTGAATTTGGTTTTAATAATTTGTATACCATCGATCCTATTGGTTTAAGCGGTGGGCTTGCTCTCCTTTATAATAATGAAATAAATTTTGATGTTTTATTCTCTAATAATCGCATTATAGATGTTAATGCTTCGTTTTATGGTATTCGAGTTTCAATCTCCTTTGTCTACGGGGATCCAGTGGCTGCAAATAGGGGTATTGTTTGGGACAAACTAGTGGAAATTGGATCGAATAGATTGAATGCTTGGTTGATAATAGGTGATCTCAATGAGTTAACAGGTAATCATGAGAAAAAGGGGGCAAAATGAGATTTGCGGCGTCCTTTATTCCTTTTAATCAGATGTTGAGTCTTTGTGGGATGACAGAGTTCCCTTGTGCAGGGGATCAACGGTCATGGAAAGGTACACGAAATAATCAGAATGTAAGATGTAAGCTAGATAGAGTGGTTGGAAACGTGGAATGGCATACTGCCTTTGGCCACTCAAAGGTGGAATATTTAGCACGAATAAGGTCAGATCATAGACCAATTATACTGAAGTCCAATTACAAGGCCGAGAAATTTAACAAAAATTTCTGCTTTGATAAGAGATGGATAAGGAGGGAGGGCTTTGCAGAGGCTACTGAGAATGGATGGCAACGCACTAGGAATTTTCGGACCTCGTTTTTTGTGGATAAAGTACACAATTTTCGGAACTCAATCTCTTGGTGGAGGAAAAACAATGTACCACCAGGCAAGGGAAAGATTGACTTATTGAAGGAACAATTGGAGGAAGCGCAAAATGATGACTCGGTTTCCACGGATGAAATTGTAGACATCAAAAGAAAATTGTACGATGCCTATAAGGGTGAAGAGATTTACTGGAAACAAAAGAGTAAGAATTTGTGGCTAAAAGAGGGTGATAAGAATACAAAATTTTTCTACGCAACAACCAAACAACGAAGGGCGAGAAACCGGATCACGGGTTTATTTAATTCACGAGGAGACTGGGAAGAACAACCGGAACGTCTGAAGGAAATAACAATAGAGTATTTTAACGATTTGTTTCAACCTACAGGGGTGGGTGACTTCACTCAGGTTCTTGAGAATGTTGATTCTGTCATTACCGATAACATGAATCAATCTTTGACTCGGGAGGTAATGGAAAATGAGGTAAAGGTAGCGCTTTTTTCAATGCACCCTGAGAAAGCACCTGGGCCTGATGGGATGACAGCGCTATTCTTCCAAAGGTATTGGGGGATTATGAAGGAGGATTTAGTTCGTCTGGTTAGGGATTTCTTTAGATCTGGAACATTTGATGCTCGTTTGAATGAGACTAATATTTGTCTCATACCTAAGACGGGTCAACCCAAGAGGATGGCAGAACTTCAGCCTATTAGCCTTTGTAATGTGGCTTACAAGATTATTTCTAAAATTTTATGCTTGCGGCTAAAAAGATTCCTACCTCGCATCATCTCGGAAACACAGTCGGCTTTTGTCTCTGGAAGATTGATTACGGATAATATCCTAATTTCTCAGGAAATGTTCCATGGGCTGCGTACTAACAAAAAGTGTCGTCATGATTTTATGGCCATTAAAACGGATATGAGTAAAGCATATGATAGGATTGAATGGTCATTTCTGGAGGCAGTCCTGACTAAGTTAGGATTTGAACAAAGGTGGATATCATGGTTAATGTGGTGTATAAAATCGGTTTCCTATAAGGTATTTTTTAATGGTCGACCAACGGGGAATATTGTCCCCCAGAGAGGGCTGACACAAGGGGATCCGCTGTCACCGTACCTTTTTATTATTTGTACGGAAGTACT
>OVAN01007123.1:0-20164 GCA_900406275.1 Anastatica hierochuntica | reverse complement strand
TTGACTATTGTCTTATTGGTGGATTCGGCTTGCCCATTGGATTGTGGATGTCTCAGAGTTTCAAAGCTTAGTTTTATGCCCCAATCTTCACAAAACGTTTTGAAGTTTTTGCTTGTGAATTGTGGGCCTTGTCTGTAATTATCTCCTGAGGTGTTCCGAATCGTGTTACCATGTTCTTCCAGAGAAACCTCTTGATTTGGACATCCGTAATATTGCTTAAAGCTTCCGCCTCCACCCACTTAGAGAAGTAGTCCGTAACTACCAAAAGGTATTCCAGCTGGCAAGGAGCTCTTGGGAATTTTCCTACAATGTCCATTCCCCACTTCATGAATGGCCATGGAGAGCTTACGGATTTGAGTTTCTTTGGGGTAGCTTGGATACTTGTGTGTGCTTCTGGCATTTGTCACAGTATTTGGCCATTTGGAGGGCGTCGTGGACCACTGTAGGCCAATAGTAGCCTGCTCTCTTGGCTCTAAGCACCAAGCTTGTTCCGCTAGAGTGAGATCCGCACTCGCCTTCATATAGTTCTTTCAGGATTAGGTCTGCGTCTTTTGGCTTTACGCATTTAAGGTAAGGTCCCAAAAAAGACCTTCTGTATAGTTTTCCATGGATCAGGCAATAGCGGGATGCTTGCCTTTTGATCTTATGGCATTCACTCCTTTTGTTGGGCAGGACGTCATCCTTTAGGTAAGAAATAATGGGCATCATCCAAGTTTCTTCCTCTTTGATGTTGGAGACTTGAGGTCCTCTGGCGTCTTTGTCGGTAGCTTGCCATTGGAGTACCAACAAAGGTATGTTAATTGGCTTCATGGTTTTCAGAGCAGAGGCCAGGTTGGCGAGGGCCTCCGCATGCGAATTTTGCTCCGTTGGGATCTGTGTGAGTTTGCATGCTTTGAATGGATCAATGAGCTTCTTGGCTATGGCCAGATACTTGGTCATGCTGGTGTCTTTTGCTTGGTAGTCGCCTTGCGTCTGGCTTATGATTAATTGGGAATCACTGTAAACCTGTAGGCTTTCTATTACCAAGTCTTTTGCTAAGCTGAGTCCTGCAATTAAGGCTTCATACTCACTTTCATTGATGGTGGCTCTAAAGTTACATCTTACTGCTCTTGATACCACTTCTCCTCTCGGTGAGATAAGCACGAGTCCTAATCCCGCTCCTCATATGTTACTGGATCCATCTACGTAAAGTGTCCATTCTTCTTTGCTTTTACTTTGTTGCTGGATCCTGACTTCTTCTTCTGCCCCTGGTACCATTGGTAGGGAGAATTCTGCTACGAAGTCCGCCAGGACTTGTGATTTGATCGTCGTGGCAGGGCGGAAGATCACATCGTATTTGCCTAATTCCACTGTCCATTTGGCTAATCTTCCAGATACTTCTGGCTTGTGGAGTACATATTTGATGGGAAAAGACGTGATGACTATCACCGGTGAGCCTGGAAGTAAGGATCCAGCTTCCTGGCCGAGAAGACCAAGGCGAGAGCCAGCTTTTCCAAGTGACTATAGCGGGTCTCGGTATTCAGAAGGAACTTGCTTACGTAGTACACCGGACACTGCTTGCTTCCCTCCTCTCTAACCAAGACGGCACTTACGACATGCTCTGAAACAACCAGGTACAAGAGCAGTGGCTCTCCATCTTGGGGTTTTGAGAGAAGAGGTGGTGTTGTGAGATACTCCTTGAGCTTGACTAGGGCGTCTTCGGCCTCTTGGTTCCATTCAAATTTCTCAGTGAACTTAAGGGCTTCGAAGAATGCATGCGAATTCACAGATAACCTGGATATGAATCTACTCAAGGTTGTCATTCTTCCGGTAAACTTCTAGACATCTCGTGGAGTCTTGGGTGAAAGGATTGCTTGAATCGCCCTGATTTGCTCCGGATTTACTTCAATTCCTCTTTATGTAACTATGTACCCCAAATTTTTTCCAGAGCTCACTCTGAATGAACACTTAGAGGGGTTGAGCTTCATATTGTACTTCCTCAGGGTAGAGAAGGCTTGCTGCAGGTGGACTATATGGTTTTCTGCTTCTAAGGACTTGACCACCATGTCGTCTATATAGACTTCCCTGGTCTGGCCGATTTGGTCTACGAACATCATGTTGACTAGCCTCTGATAGGTAGATCCCGCATTCTTCAATCCAAAAGGCATCACTTTGTAGCAGTAGATTCCACGAGAAGTCATGAAAGAAGTCTTTTCTTGGTCGTTTGGATGCATGAGTATTCGATTGTACCAGGAGAAGGCATCCATGAAACTCATCAGTTGGTGTCCAGCTGTGGCGTCCACCAGCTTATTNATCCCGCATTCTTCAATCCAAAAGGCATCACTTTGTAGCAGTAGATTCCACGAGAAGTCATGAAAGAAGTCTTTTCTTGGTCGTTTGGATGCATGAGTATTCGATTGTACCAGGAGAAGGCATCCATGAAACTCATCAGTTGGTGTCCAGCTGTGGCGTCCACCAGCTTATTTATATGGGGCAAAGGGAAAGGATCCTTAGGGCAGGATTTGTTTAGATCCGTGAAATCTACGCAAACCCTCCACTTGCCATTCTTCTTCCGGATCACGACGACGTTTGCTAGCCAATTCGGGTAGTGAACGTCCCTAAAGAACCCAGCTGCAAGGAGGTTTTTGACTTCATCATTGATGATTGCGTCTCGTTCAGGTGCGAACTTCCTCCTTTTTTGCTTGACTGCTGGGTACTTGGGGTCCACTTGCAGCTTATGCACTATGACTTTTGGGTCTATCCCTGGCATATCCACGTGGGACCACGCAAAGCAATTGGCGTTGGACCTTAAGAAGTCTATCAGACTCTGGCGTATGCCTTCTTGCAATCTTGCCCCTATTTTAAGGTTTTTGCCTAGTTCTCCAGGTATCAAAGGTATGTCATCCAGCTGTTTCACTTCCGGCTCTTTACTGTGCAATGTGGGAGGTGGTTTCTGTAATTGCTATAGGGGGCTGTCTTTCCCTTTAAAGTGGTTTGGTAGCACGATCGAGCATTCTCCTGGTCACCCTTGATCTCCTTGATTCCCCATGTAGTTGGGAATTTGAGTACTTGGTGCAGAGTTGATGGCACGACTCTCATCTCATGTATCTAGGGTCTGCCCATGATCATATTATAGGTGGAGGGACAATCTATGACAGAAAACTTGGTGGACATGTTGTCTCCTCTAGCGCAAACTGGAAGTGTTATCTCTCCAATGGTTTGCTTGATTTCTCCGCTGAAGCCCACCAGTAGTGTGGTCTTCTTGGTTAAGGATTCTTAAGTTAGACCTAAGTCTGTATATGCAACCACGAAAAGTACGTTCATAGAGCTTCCATTATCTATGGGTACCCTCTTCACCAAAAAATTTGCCACCGATATTGAAACAACCAAATTGTCATGATGTGGAGTTAGGACTCTATCTTGTCCTTCAGCCGTGAAGCTTATGACTTCTTGACTGAGGTTTGAACGCTTGGCTTCTGGGGTGCCATGACTATTTTTCGTAAACCTTGTGCTTTTCTTTGCAGCAACATTTGTAATGCCACTTATCTCTAATCCTCCAGATATGACATTGATCACCCTATCATGCCTTGGAGAATCTGGCGCTTGACGGCCTACTGGGCACCTTCTTCCTAACTATTTAGCATCTCCTGTTAGAGAGGAATTCTCTCAGGTGTCCTTTCTTGAGCAGCTCGTTGACTTCTATTATTAAGGATATACAATCCTCTATTCTGTGACTGTGGTCATTGTGGAAGTCGCACCATTTGTTCGGATTCCGGCAATGGTCAGGCGATCTCATCTTCTGGGGCCATTTGACTTGGCCTCCCATCTCCTTCAAGACTCCTACCAGCTTTGCGCTTGATATAGACAGGTTGGATATATCCGGCCAAGTGCTTACTGGTGGGAATCTGCTGTCGTTCGGCTTACCCTGCGGCTTGTGTCCTTTGGCTCCCTTCGTTATGTCTTCTCCGGTAGGGCTTGTCGTCTCTGGCAGTATTCTCAGTCCTCATGACCCGAGATTCTTGCCTAGCAAGCAGGTCTTCTTCCTACTTGATTTGCGCCTGGGTGCAGGAGAGCACGTCTTCCATCATTCTGCACTGATATTTCGTGAGCTACTTGTACAGATCGCCATCAAGCAGAAGTCCTCTTTTAAAGGCAAAAATTGCAGTGGCAAAACTGCAGTTTAGGATCGTGACCTTCTGGTGGTTAAAGCGATGAAGGTAGCTCTGGAGTGGCTCTTCCTTAAGTTGTCTAATCTCATAAAGATCATCAGACGACTTAAGAGTCACTCTGCTGCTAGCAAATTGCTCTACAAATAGGTCAGTCAAATGGGCAAAGGATCATATGGTTCCAGTTGGAATCGATATGAACCATTGCAAAGCGCCCCCCGTTAGGCTGGAACCAAATCCCTTGCACATGGCAGCTTCTCTGTGCTCCTTCTGGGTTGCCACAGTGAGCATCTTTTGCTTGTACTGTGCGATGTGGTTATCCGGGTCGAAAGTCTCGTCGTACGGCTTGATGAATGGGAAGGTGAACTTCTTTGGCATGTCGGTAAGTGCAATCTCATCTGAGAAAGGAGTGTCCGCAGAAGAGCTTAGGGCACTTTTCCTCAGAGGAGTCTCAAAGCCTGGAAGTCGTTCGATTACCAATTGCAGCGCCTCGAACTTGTTGGAGAACATTTGTTCCAGTCGTCTGGCCTCGTCAGAGAGTGGGATGAGATATGCGGCATGCGGCTCTTCTACATCCATAGGATCTTCTTACTCTTGAACAAGATTTTCGTTCTCCTAGGCTCCCGTTGCTGTTGGATTTCCTTTTTATCCAGAATTATTGGTGGGAGGAGTCTCTAGAATTTGCATCCGGGATTACATGGACCTTGAACCTCTGGTCCGTGGCTTGATTAGCCGTCAAGGTCGAGTTTTCTTCTCTGAGGGTCTCGTTCTCCAACTCCAATTGTTGCAGGTGTTGTGCGTTCTCATGGAGTGCTTTGGTATGAGGTTCCATTTGTTGTCTCAAAGTTTGCAGCTCCGCTGTTGTGGCGTCAACTCCAGTTGGAGTTTGATCCCTTCGAACTTTCTCCATCTCTCCTAGTCTTTTTTGCAGAGTTTCTAGTTGAGATCGCATCTCTTCATGGGTAAGTTCTGTTCATCCAGGTGTGATGTTTGCTGATTCATGATTGTCTCCAACTATCGTCACGTAGCAGTTTCAGAAAGCTTCCCCTCCCTCTAGCGCCAACTGTTACGGGTGATTTTGGTTGTTCTTTGTAAGCACTACGGAAGCTGGAGGTCAATGAATTTTATGTATGTGTGTCTGGATCGAAGAAGATGTTCCAAGCTTCTTAGATCAACAATGGTAAGAAATAGATGTTTGTATTGATCTCTTTAGCCTAGGGTTTTTCGTATCTCCACTCTTAACCCCTAAGCTTTATATTTATACAAGGATTCATGATTATCCCTCTAAGAATCGGATAGATTATCTACAGAATATCTATCATTATCTATAGAATATACATCATTATCTACTAATTTAAATAATAAAATAAATACAAGGCGGTGGTCGGCTGACTTCCGGCTTCCGGCTATGCAATGTCTTCTGGCTTCCTTCTTCTGGGCATTCCCCAGCCTTGAGGTCTTACTGTTGTACTCCATCTAAGCCAGGAGAATTCCCATGGCCTAAATTACTCACAACAGAACAGTGCCGCTGCTGAGAGGGTGGAGAGTGCTCGAGCTGCGAACAAAAAGGTAGCAGAAGAGAAAGCCGCAGTTGAAGAGAAAGCTACAAGGGACAAAGCCGAAGAAGAAGAGATTGCCAGGTTGTGGGCAGAGAAAGACCAGCTTGAAAGGGAGGGGCGTGCTGAAATCCAGCTTGCCGACCTTCCTGAGAGCAGCGAGTTTGCCCTTCCCTCTGCCCGACGATCTCCTCGAAAGATCTCATAGAAGCCTTATGGCAAACCCAGCTTCACTGTTGCGCCCGGTCTGACAACGCCTCCTCCTCTTCCACCTAGGGATGTGGAAGATCCTCCCATAGCTTCCAAGAGAGATGCTGCCCTTGCTAAAGTCAAGGATTCTACTGACAATAGAAAGGGCAAAGACTCCTCTTCCAAAGATGTCCCTGCCAAGAAGGCTCCGTCCTCGACTCCCTGAGGGAGTCGCGACTCTGGTTCTAAAAAAAGGATCACCCCTACCTCTGTTGAATCTGCAAAGAAACAAAGGACTGATGATGGGGAATCCCCCCGACCGTTTGAGGTCGGAAGAGAGGAGAACCTCCGACCTCCAGAGGTCGGAGTCTAGGAAGTTGAAAGGCAAAGGACATCCCAAGGACGATGAGCCCTTGACGTTTTATTCCCAACCTGATACCTTAATAGAGTTAGGGGACTATGCCTTCAAGTTCGGCTTTGCTGGAAGCTCCCCCCTCACTGAAGACAAGGTCGTTGCTAAGGTTCTGTGCTAGAGCATCCGCCTTGTCGGGGACCCGGTCTTTCCTGAGAAGCTCTTGGGGCCTTCTGCTACCTACCAACAGCTTTGTGCCCACAATGTAGAGGTAACGTTTCTCGCCTTCGTGGATTTGCGTCATCATGATATTGGTAGTTTTACTTTTCAGTCGTAACTTCTCTCTCCTTTGGTTCCAGGGAACGAGCTTGATCAACCGCCTCCGCTTGGAATATGAGGCGGCATTGAAGGAGTTTAAGAAAGCGGCATACAAGGACTATCACGACCTGAAGATTGAGCAGGGAAAGCGTTCTAGCGCCGTTAAGATCGTTGTGGACTTTGAGTTCAAAAATAAAGAGCTTGTGAAGAAATTCTCCGAGCTCGAGGTTGGCGACTTAGCGCTGAGGTCGTCGCTATCTCTGGTCTAAGAACAGCTCAAGGCTTTTCTGAAAGAGGCCAAGGAAAAGGAGAACCAGCTGAAGGGCGGCCTTGAGGAGGCAAAGAAGAAAGAGACCGAATTGTTCAACGAGTTGCAGATAGTTAGGAGTGATGCTCAGAAAGAAGAGGAGAGGTTGACTGCGGAGCTGGAGGCGTCTCAGAAGAAGGTGACCGAGCTAGCCTAGAAATCGGATTATGCCGCTAAATCCTTTGCCGAGGAGACTTCCAGGCTTAAGGTGCAGTGTGAGAGAGGAGCTCGGAAGACCGCCAAGAAAGCTCGGAAAGAAGCGGCAATTAAGTACAAGGCTCGGTTTGAAATAATCGAGCGGGCAGTTAAGGACATGAATCTTGTTCAGGAAAACACTCTCCTGCAATCGCAATCTCAGAGTCGTGCTGAGTTGCTAGCCAAACTCAAGGCTGAGGAAGTGCCCGAATTGGACGCCGAGGGGTAAAAAATGAATGACGCGCTGGAAAGTTTCAAAGTCGAGCTTATCAAGATAGACGTCGTTTAGATTGACCTCGAGAAGGATCTCCAGGTCTCTCCAACCTCCGAGAGCTCCAGCGGGTCCACTTTGGCTGCTCTTACAGGGTCGACCTTCACTTCCGTTGAGACGGAGGTTACTTCCAAGGCTACCAATCCAGCCAAGCAAACTCCGACTCCAGATGCCCCAATTGTGCCTGTTGAGGAGACCCCCTGCTGTCGTCAGTAACTCTCCTCCTACTCTTCCAATTCTTCAGAGTGACCAGTTTGGGTCCAACGCTGCAGTCATTTCCCCCAGTCTTGCCTCTGACCTATTAAAGGGCTAGTAATAGGCCGCATGTGGCTTTTGATGCAAATTTGTTTCCTTAGTATGTCTTTCTTTTTCTTTACCTTGTACAACCGAGAGGGCTTTAACTCTTTGACTTTGCGTGCCCAGGAGGGCTTTAATCCATGGCTGCATACCAGTAAGGGCTTTTAATTTAAACTTACATCATTTTTGCTTAATGCTCTACACCCTTTTCTTTTTCCGCTTTATGTTGGTGCTTTAGCTCTAACATGTAATCCTTCTTGTGTGCTTGTTACGTGCTTTCTTTCGTCATGTTCATCATTAACCCCCTTGGTGTTGACCTCGGAAATGTTCGATACAACCAATATGACTAAGAAGAGGTGGCATATTATCGAAGTTTAAGGAGGCTCCAACCACATAAGATTGGTTAACACGTCTCAGTGGAATACCATTGATCTTGAATTGTCTTGTATCTAGACGCAAACCAGGAAAAAATTGCATAAGGAAGACAACTCTCCTACACCTTGAAACTACCAGCAAGTATGCTCAGCACAGTTCCCGAAGTGATACTAGATTTAAGCTCTGCAAGCTTTGATTGGTGATTTTTATTTTAAAAAGATGTTTTGTTTTATGTAGCAAGACCTTTCGAGTTTAAGGAGTACGAGGCCCCGCTTTTTTCTCTAAATAAAATTTCACACCCTTCCGTGAAGTGGTGATTACAGGCGCAGAGAAGGACTTCGGCTTACCCTGTTAATAGATGAGGCGTCTAGGTGCAACATGATGTTGACTTACCTTGTGCCACACTTTAAATTTGAAATCAATATTCGAAATTTGACGTTTAAGTGTTTTGCGGGCATGACCCGACTTTCTTTTGGTATGCTTAAGTTCATACTAGACTGTGAAGAAACCATGCAGAGGTTGTCATTCCATAATCGGGATGTCATTTCACCAAGACATTTATGAGAAATGCACGATTAAGTCGGACAGCCTCGCCAGGGCGCCGACATGTAAAAGCTCGAAAAAGCTTAGGAGAATGGGATTTTGAGAATAACTTTATATATATATTATTTAATATAACATTTGTACCCAAAGATGGGCTGCTTACGTACCCGGAGGGATAATGCCATTCCGTAGTTCGATTACATTGATAGGTTCATGGAACCGGGTTTTTCTTCTTCTTTTTTCTTTTTTTTTGATTATTTTTGTTTTTTGTGTTAGTAATAATACTTCTTCAGATTGACCAAGCTCCAAAGGTGAGGCTCCCGCTTTCCTTCCATGGGAACGAGCACATAAATCCCTGGCTTGAATACCCTACTTACACTGTAAGGGCCATCCCAATTTGCGTCGAGCTTCCCAGCTCGGTGTTCCGACGTACTTTTCACCACTCTTTTTAATACTAAATCGCCCTCATGGAAAGCTCGAGGGCTGACGTTTTTGTTGTAATATCTCGCCATCTGGTTCTGTTAAGCTTGAAGGCGGACAAATGCAAGGTCACGTTGCTCCTCAATGGTGTTGAAGTTCTTGCACAACATTTCGTCATTTGTGTGCTCGTCTTCTGGGAGGACCTGTCTTCTTAGGGTTGGCACCCGTACTTCAGCAGGTATGACGGCTTTAACTCTGTATACCAAGGAATATGGTGATTGTTGGGTTCCTCGATGTGGTGTTGTCCGATGTGACCATAATACGCCGTCGAGCTCGAAGGCCCAACTCTTCTTCTTAGATGTCAGCCTCTTCTTGAGACCTTCAATTATCCTTTTGTTGGTTGCTTCAGCCTGGGCGCTTCCTTGTTCATTGTAAGGTGTGGAGTACTATATCGTGATGTTGTAGATGGCACATAAATGTTTGAAGTCTTTGGAGGTGAACTGTGTCCTGTTGTTTGTCACGATGGCATAAGGAACACCATGTCGGCAAAGAATATTCTTCCACAAGAAATCTTTCACTTGCCGATCTTTATTGTTGTGTATGCCTCGGCTTCTACCCACTTTGTAAAGTAGTCGGTCAGCACCAAAAAAATATTTTTTCTTGTCCGATTTGTGCAAAGGTTCGACTATATCCATTGCCCATCTCATGAACAGATACGGCGTCGCCACCAACTTCATTAGCTCAGTTGGATGATGAATTGTTGGGGCGTATCTCTGGCACCTTTCGCACTTTCGGGCATATGCGAGACAATCCTGCTCCATAGTTGGCTAATAGTAGCCTTGCTTTCTGATTTTATGTGCTAGCGATCTCCCGCCCGCGTGGTTGTCATTGACTTCAGAATGGACTTCTTTGAGAACCTGATGAACCTCGTCGCCGTGCACACAATAAAAGAGGATTCTGATGTTACTTTTGCGGTATAACTTATCTCCAAACAGTGAATATCGGGCGCTCCTTTGCTTCAGTTTCCACGCTTGCCATTTATTTTCGGGTACGGTTCTGTCCGCGATGAACCCCATGATTTATGTTTTAAAGTCTTCCTTTCACCAAGACCCACGAGGGTGTGGGCCTCCGGATCTTCTCCTAAGTCATCTTCATGAAGGACCATGGTTTGTGCTTGCTCAAGGTTGGTCCCATGGTTGTCAAGGTCTCAGCTGGTTGACGTATCGATAATGCTTGACTTCGTTAGGGTTTGCACTAGGATCACACGGCTAAGAGTTTCCTGTGATGCTGAAGTCGGCGCGGCCAACGCATCTGCTGCTGAGTTATCCTTCCATGGCACTTTGGTCAACGTGAAGCTTTAGAATGTGTTCGCCTCTTCACGTACTAGCTTGAGGTATGTTGTCATCCTATCGTCCCGAGCTTCATATTCTCCATTAAATTGGTTGGCAACAAGCTGCGAATCGCAGAACACTTCTAGTCTCTTGGTTATGACGGATTTTGCTAGTCGGAGCCCAACAAGCAAGATCTCGTATTGTGCCTCGTTGTTCGACGCCGGGAATGCTAACCTGAAAAACTACTCTAGGGCTTCGCCTATAGGGAAATGAGTTGCACGCCTACGCTGGATCCCTTTTGGGATGAAGACCCGTCCACATGTAGTTTCCACGCAGCTTCGGGTTTTAGTCCTTGGCCCTCCTCTAATGCAGTTTTTATGAGGAAGTCGGCCAACACATGTGACTTCAATGTTGTTCTTGATTTATATTCTATATCTTATTCACTCAGCTCTATAGCTCATTTGGCTAGTCGCCCTGATTGTACTGGGCTATGTAGAATAGTCTCGAGCAGATCGTTTGATAGCACCGTAATGGAATGGGACTGGAAATATGGTCGGAGTATTCTCGCCGATGTTACCACTGCTAGTGCCAATTTTTCTGTCATCATGTGGTTTCCGCGTCCGCCAGAGATTTGCTTATGTAGAAAATGGGTCTTTGCTCGTTGCTTTCTTCCCAGACTAGGACGCCGCTGACCGCTGCGCTGGAGACTGCTATGTACAGATACAATACTTCGCCATTCTCAGGCTTGGACAATATTGTAGGTCTTGTTATGTATGTTTTTAATTGTTGGAACGCTGCCTCGCAAGAGTCGTCCCATTCAAACTTCTTGTTTGACCGCAATTTCTGGTAGAACGGAAGGCACTTATCCGTGGAGTGTGAGATAAACCTGCTTAGAGCCGCTATACGACCCGTCAAGTGTTGTACCTCCCACATGGAGGTCGGCGACCGCATGTTCAGTATTGCAAAAAGTTGTTTGGGGTTGGATTTGATCCCACGTTGCGTCACCAAGTACCCCAAAAATTCTCCTGAAGTGACGAAAAATTTGCACTTCGCCGGATTCAGCTTCACTCCATATTTTTTGAGGACGGAAAAACATTCTCGGAATGGCCGATGTGATCGTCCTCTCGTAGTGATTTGACTAACATGTCATCTATGTACACCTCCATAGTTTTATCGAGCTGCTCGGAGAACATCTTGTTGACTAACCGTTGGTAGGTTACTCTAGCATTCTTTAATTCAAATGACATTACCTTGTAGCAGTACAACCCTTTGTCTATTACGAAGGCCGTCTTATCCATGTCATCAGGATGCATGAGTATTTGGTTGTATCCTGAGAAAGCGTCGAGAAAGGGGAGCAGCTGATTGCCTATTGTTACTTCCACCAGCCGATCTATGTGTGGAAGGGGGAAGTTGTCCTTTGGACATGCTTTATTTAAGTCGGTGAAGCCCACGCATACTCGCCATTTCCCATTCTTCTTCTTTACCACAATTGGATTTGCCACCCAATCGGGATACTTAACCTCGATGATCGTTCTAGCCTTTAGCAATCGGTCTACTTTTACGTTGACCGCCTTAGCCCTTTCTGGTCCGAGCTTCCTGCGCTTTTGGCGAACCAGTTTGTAGGTTGGGTCAACGTTCAGCTCGTGAAAGCCACCAACTCTTTGAAAGCCACCAACTCTTTGAAAACTTTTTTTCAACTTTTGCTCCAATTCCCACACAATATTCTAGGTTGTTGGGATCGATGCAGACCTGTCTTACTTTCCCGAGCTCGGGGCTGCATGGTTCAACTTGACTTACCGCCTCTTCGCCTGACTGTGGAGCTCGGATATGCAATTGTTGTTGTGGTTGGGCTATGCGTAATTTATTTTCATTGAGATAACACAATCTTGCAGTGCGTTGATTTCCGTGCATAGTCACTACTCCGTCATCTGTTGGGAATTTGATGCACTGTTGGTAAGTTGATGGGACAGCTCTCATCGAATGGATCCACGGTGTGCCAAGAATTATGTTGTATATGTTTGGAGCCTCCAATACTGTAAATTTTGTCTCCATCTTGACACCCCCAAGTACGTGTCTAGCTTGATTGTTTCTATCGACATCGTAGTCGCTCCATTGAAATCCGTCAAAGGTTGCTTTGACCTTTTATCCGAGCTTCAGTGAGCTCCATTTTGTCGAACGGTTCTTTGTAGAGGACATTCAACGAGCTCCTAGGGTCAATAAAGGCTCTTTCTATTTCACAATCATCCAATATCAGCTCCAACACTAGAGCGTCGTTGTGCAGATGGTCGACGTGTCTTGTCTTGTATTCGAAGAATTCTATGATCGTATCATTCAATGTCGTTACCTGCATCTCGTCAGTTATCGAGCTTACTTGCCTCTTGTAGCTTTTAATGGATTAGACTGAATTATTGTAAAACGGGTTTGCTCCCATTATCATGTTGATATGTTTCCTAGCCATGGGTAGCTCTACGGCCTATGAATTATGTGGCTCTCTGTCTCACTTCGAGGAATCCATGTCGTTATGGTGCCACGCTCTTGCGGGCAGGTCACCCTTCTTGGCTAATTCCTCCGACTTGTATTTGTTAAACAAGTATTGTTTGAAACCATGGCATTCTTCCGTTGTATGGCCCGTGGCATTGTGGTATTCGTAATACTTTTCTGACGCCTTAGTTCCATCACTCTTTGTCTAAGTGTTGGATCGTGGCTTATAGCCTGCTCCCAAACCCCTGTCTTGATTCCTTGCCTCTGAGATCTAGTACTATATATGCTTGGCTGAGCTTCCGTCAGGTCGAGAACTCCCAGTCGACCGTCGAGTATCCCTTTCCTCCTTCGACTTCTCTTAGGAGGTCGGCTTCGAGGTTGAGGCGTGTTTCTCTGTGTACACCTTCTTTTCATCTTCGATTTGGACGAATCTCAAAGCTCGATGGAGCGCATCTTCCAAGGAGACAGGTCGGTTTAGCATCAGATCCTCCCAGAAGCGAGAATTGTACCAGAGGGCATTCCTTAGTGTCGCGATTCCTTCCTCATCACTCACAACGATGTTAGAAATTACTGATTTGAATCTAGCTAAGAATGAATCGTAAGGACCCGTCCTTCTTTTGCGACATAGTCCAGAGGTCAGCACCCGAAGCTCATTTCTCGATGTACATTGAGTAATGCTTAATGAAGACCGTTTACAATTCGTTGAAGCTGTCGATGGTATTGGTCTTTAAGCACGAAAACTAGTTTAGGGCAGCCCCTGACAAGTTTTTGACGAAAAGCTGGCAAAATCCGGCATCCTTGTTGTCTTCTCCGAATTTAACTTTGTCCATGGCGCTGCAGAATACTAATGTGAGCCCGCGAGTCTGTTTTCCCTTCGTAAGGTACAATTTTAAGCTTGACGTTGGGGATGATTGTGCTTATAAGGCGATGTATAAATGGGGTCTTCTGTGTTTCCTCTATTAGTTTGTCAACCTCGGGCACCGAGCTAGTCGCTTTGTGAATTTAGGATTGCATAGTGCAGAGCTCAACCGTTGCTTGGGCGAGAGTATGCCTTAATGTTAAGAGCTCGGCGTCCGTCTGCGTGTGTTTCCTCCCAAGTTGGATTCTTGTCGCCCTGGTGTGTGACCATCGCTTGATCTTCGATCATTGCTCATCCCATTGTGGTCAGATGGGGTAACTGGATCTCGCAGCCCCCGAGGTGATGGTGGTGACAAGGAATTCAGCCTTGCTTGTTGAGCGGCTTGGGTTTGAGCCAATTCTTCAAGCCTTTGCCTTGATTGATGTTCTTGTGCCTCTTGCCTTCCATTCTCCAGAAGTTGAGCCAATGCCTCCTGCGCGTTGATTATTTGGGCTGCCGGATCTTAGACCTGATCTCCTATCTCCACGTCTGTCCGCTGGTCAATGTTCGTGACGTCGTCGAGCAATGGTGGTGGCATGCCGTCACCCCTATTTTCTCTGTTTTCGCCGGACATGATTTCCCGAAATCACCAAAGAAAACGAACAGGTAAGAGGGAAAAACTGAATATGGATTTACCTGAGGTTCGGTTGTGGAATTTGAATGTAGTGGAGCGGAATCCTCCCTCCTTCTAGCGCCAATTGATGGAACTCAATTTCCAACTCCGAACCAAGGTGCACAATTTGCAATGTGAATGTTTGAAAATAGTGATTTTATTGAATGAATATGTGTACAGTGCAATATAAGAAAACTAGTTTAAGTGTCGATAGTATGAAAGTCCATCCCTCTTCCTTGTGATCCCCTTTCTCCTTTTATAAGTGTCAACCAGATCGTAACCGCCGCAAGATCTGCTCCGACGAATCTTCTCCAATCAACACGCGGGTTAATTGTCTCCAATTCCGTTGACTCCGTTGTTAACTTTGAGGATATGGGCCTCCCCTCCTTCATGGCCCATGATCTTCTATCCCTTTCGTTCTTCTCCTTCTTCTTTTTCATGGTGGGCCTTTGAGACATGCTTCCGACTTCCAGTTTAACTTTGGAAATATTTAAATCGGGTTTTAGGGGGTGGAAACCACCTCCATCAAATAGTGTGAAAGCTTTGTCTATTTAGGGTAAATCGCAATATAACTCTAACGGCTACCCAATCCAAATCCAACTACAAGATGGTTTCCAAAATTTTGTTTGTTTTTCATAATACTCAAAGACCCCAAACTATATGGCCTTAATACTTTCTCAAGAAACAAAAATATAAAGAAACATAATCAATAAATATATACATGAGCTTAAGGATGTTAATGCGAGGTAAAAAACCTGGCCCAACTCGACCCGCAAAAAATCCAACCCATTTCATACCCGATCCAAAGAAAACCCATATAATTTGTCCCTGAAATTAAAATCCAGAAAATACCTATAATGTATGGATGACCGTGGATATCCATGCTGATTTTGTTTTATATTTTACTAATAATCAAGCAAAAACTTACGACTTTAATATCTTTTTATATATGTAATCAAACTACGCATTCTATATACCGTTAGAAAGATAATTTTAATATCTATCACCTATATAAAAATCTCTGTCGTTTTGGCGGAAAAAGTGCGGTCTTGACGAGAAAATTATTTTTTTTTGCTAGAAAAACACGGTTTTAGTGGGAAATAATGTTTTTGGCGAGAAAACTGCGGTATTTGTGGAAAAAATGTTTTAGCGAAAAAATTACGACTTTAATATCTTTTTATATATGTAATCAAACTACGCATTCTATATACCGTTAGAAAGATAATTTTAATATCTATCACCTATATAAAAATCTCTGTTGTTTTGGCGGAAAAAGTGCGGTCTTGACGAGAAAATTATTTTTTTTTGCTAGAAAAACACGGTTTTAGTGGGAAATAATGTTTTTGGCGAGAAAACTGCGGTATTTGTGGAAAAAATGTTTTAGCGAAAAAATTACGACTTTAATATCTTTTTATATATGTAATCAAACTACGCATTCTATATACCGTTAGAAAGATAATTTTAATATCTATCACCTATATAAAAATCTCTGTCGTTTTGGCGGAAAAAGTGCGGTCTTGACGAGAAAATTATTTTTTTTTGCTAGAAAAACACGGTTTTAGTGGGAAATAATGTTTTTGGTGAGAAAACTGCGGTATTTGTGGAAAAAATATTTTAGCGAAAAAATTACAGTTTTGACGGGAAAAAAGTTTTTTGTCGGAAAATTGCGGTTATGACAAGAAAAACCGTTTTTGGCGAAAAAATTATGGTTTTGGCGGAAAAAAACTTTTTCTCACGTGAAAAACTTTTTTTGGTGGAAAAATTACGATTTTGGCAGGAAAAATCACATTGGCGAGAGAAATCATATTTTTGGCGGGAAAAAAATTTAAATGGAAAATTCTAGTTTTCGTGGAGAAATTGCGGTCTTTTGGAAAAATAATGATTTTGACGAAAAATGTAGATTGGCAAAAAAATTGTGTTTTGACAGGAATATTTTGGTTTTGGCGAGAAGATCGAATTTTTAAGGAAAAAAATTTAATTTTGGCAAAAAAAACGGTATTCACGAAAAATTATGTTTTTATAAGAATAATCCCGTTTTGGTCGGAAAAACACGATTTTGTAAAAATCACGATTTTAGTGGAAAAATATAAAACATAAATAAGTCATTGACAAAAGTATATATATATATATATATATCTTTGTTAATATATAATTTATGGCTACCCTTTTATTCTACTGGGTAAACCCAATAAAATTTTGGTACTAAATGTTTTTAGGTGGTAAAATCCACTTCTTACCCATATAATTTTTATGTGGTAAAAATCCAGCTCATATATTGTGGATTTGGATAACCCTATGGGTTAAAACCCATATTAACATCCCTACATGGACTACTGAGTAATGAATAGTAACTAGATCACTACACACATAAATTTGCCAATAACTCAACCACTTGGTTCATGGTAGGACGTTCTCTAGTCGCCTCTTTTATACACAAACACGCGATCCTCATATACTCTTCCACACTTTTCTCATCCACAACTACAACACCTTCGTCCTCTTCTCCTTCTCCCTCCACCATCATCCAAGACCCAACCATTTCTATAAACCGATTTTGACCTTCCATCATCACAGCCCATTGAGCCAGCCCAACCTCCTTCTCCTCCACAACCACCGGCCAATTCGGCCGTTTCTGCGTCGCCATCTCCAACATTAATACCCCAAAACTATACACATCAGCTTTCACCGTCGCCGCCGTGTTCCCTTCCCAATACTCCGGCGGCATGTACCCCATCGTCCCCGCCACCTGCGTCGATACGTGAGACCTCGACGCGTCCATCCTACGCGCCAACCCGAAATCAGCGATATGAGCTACGAAATTCGAATCCAACAACACGTTGCTCGATTTGATGTCTCTGTGGATGATTGGTTTCGGAAGTCCGTGAAGGTAAGCTAAACCTTTCGCTACTCCGTGTGCGATGCTCACGCGTGTTGACCATGAAAGAGACGACGAAGAAGAGGAATCGATGGGTTTGTTGTTCTCGTGCAGCCAGTAATCGAGGCTTCCTTTCTCCAAAAACTCGTAGATCAGAACCCGATCTGGACCTGAGATGCAGTATCCGAGAATCCGAACGATGTTCGGGTGGCGAAGTCGACCTAGCGTCTCCACCTCGGCTCTGAATTCGCGGAATCCTTGTAACGCGTCTGGATCCAGCTTTTTGACGGCGACTACAACGCCGTTCAAGAGCTCCGCGCGGTAAACGAAACCGAAACTTCCATCGCCGACTATCAGATCTGAAGAGAAGCCTTTCGTTACTAGGGAGAGTTCCGCCATGGATATCTGGTAGATTGAGGAATCGAAGCTCGCGCTTTCGTTGACCATAGACGACGGATCGGGAGAGTTACCATGTTGGCGAGGTTGGTCTTTGACTGCACAACCGCGACGGCAGATGAGGATAAGGTAGATGAGGAAAAGCAAGATGAAGACGGAGCTCACGGTGGAGGATAAGATCACTGGGATTTTGTCTTCCATAGGCGCTTGGAAGATATACTGTTGCGGAAAGTATGAGAGAAAATAGAGAGAAGACGGAGATAGAGAGAGAGAGAGAGAAAGACAGAATCAGCCATTGATAGTGATGGAGGAAGAGAAGAAGAAAATTGGGAGAGAAGGTTTGACTAAGTCGTGGATAAAACGAGTCAATGACTTTGGCTCAACAAGTCTACGAAGCAGTACACCTGTCTTGATAGTTTAAGAGTAATTTTTGGTTATTTCGAGTTTTGGATTCAAAATTCGAAGTATGTTCAAATTTCTAAATTTACAGTTATATCGAATTCTAGATTCGGTTAGATTTTAGATTTTCGAACTTTCAAATTTCTTCGGGTACTGAGTTCAGTTCAGATAATATTTAACTCTCAAAATACCGTGAAACATATTAAAAAAATACTAGATGACTAAATTTAAATTTTTATAGTTTATATAAATTATTTACAAATTTTTATAGATTTTTCTAAATTTTATCACTTTATAATATTTTATGAATGTTTGGAACAAATTTTATTTAAAAATAATAATATTGTAATATAATTATTTTAAAAGTTATGAATTTCTTTTAAATTTGAAAACAAACTATATTTAAATTTGTTGAAAATTGATGATTTTAAATTGTATTGGTTTACAATTTTGATAGTATTTAAGTGAAAAAAATATTAGAATATTCTAATATGTTTGTTGGAATATATAAATGAATAATTAAAGGTATTTTAATTTATTAGATACATTTAATAAAATTTCTAAAATATGTTTACTAGGAAAATCACACATGAAAAGGTCTATGACTTCTCTTTTAATAAGATAGATGTGTTGAATCGTTTAGAATCCGGAGCTACATTTTTTTTGTTGTTAAATATCGGGGTGGGGGTTTGGTTATCCGATCAGGTTCGGATTGGGTTCGGTTTCAAACTCCAGTCCTACGATACCCGTTCGGGTATTTTTAGTTTTCGGTTCTGGTTCGATTCGAGTTCGGTTTGGATAGATGCGAGTTCGAGTAATTTCGGGTTGGATATTCGGGTTCTAGTATTTTGACTTTTTTTTAGTATTTCGAATTTTTCGGATATTTTTAGTTTTTTCTCCGGATTGTTCCCGCTTTTTTATCGGATATCTCGGGCTTTTTTACAGATATTTTGAAGTATTTTGTGATATTTTGGATATTTTTCGAGTATTTAGATATTACAGATATATATTCGAGTTTATAGTTCGGATTCGGTTTTTGGATTTTTCAGCTACCCATTCGGATACATATCAGATTTAAGTATTAACCGAATCCCGAAATACTTGGAAACAAGATCCTTTCGTGTATTTTCTTGGTTCGAATTCGGTTCAAGTATTTCATGTCAGGTTCGGATAAAATGTTTCCAACGTTTTAGATTGAAAATTTAGGAATGATAGATTTAAAATCATTTAAACAAACAGGGATAAAAAAAAGAGACAAATGTGCTGAAGATGATTAATGATTTAAGAAAAAAATACAACAAAATTGCTTAATGGATATACAAAAATGCTATTGTTTTCGTCAATGACGAATTCCTTTTCGACTTGATGATCTTCCTCCTATCCTTCAGATGATTACCTGTAACTGTATGTCACACAAGAAATTTCAGTTATACAAACCTAAACATTTTTTATGACTCTTTACAACGTTATTCTCAAATTATAGTTCTCCGGACATTTTATTTTTATCAAAAAAAAGTTAACATTTTTTATTAGCTCATAATCACAAACCAAACACATTCGAATTTGAGCTCAGAGTTTTGATAAACTAGCTTTTAAATAACCTACGAATAAGAGACCGTAATCCCAAAACAAGTTCTGTTTAAAGAGAAAAAGTAAGAAAACTGAAAAAAAAAATATTAAAGAGTCAGAAATCTCGTGTGGAAAATCGACAATCATCGCGTCAAGAAGACGGTATCATGATTCGATGTATTCAGATTTCATCAATCTCTTCCAGAAAACACAAAATTAGCATGTCAAAATTCACTAAAAAACTACGAAGAAAGCAATTCAATAAAGAAACAGAGTTCAAGAGAATCGGAGGAAGGAGGAGAGGGAGGCTTATGACGAAGATAAGTTATATATAGAAGATGAATAATTTTAGCCCTAGTTTCCGGTTGTCTTGGGCTTTTTTTAGGCCCATCTAAAAAATTAGGGTTCACATTTTGTAAACGACCTTTAGGGTTATTATATAAATCGAAATTATAGGTTTTCTTCTCAGAGCTTTCGCCGCAGGGACTCATCGGAGCTTTCAGGTTATTCCCTCTCTATTGAGTTTCTTTCTTCTTCGTTCGGATTCAATCAGCTACTAGTTGTTTTTAGATGGATTCTACAGTTTCTTATTCTAATCTATGGAGAAATGATACTAAACAGGAAGGAGAAGAAG
>OVAN01007122.1:0-20164 GCA_900406275.1 Anastatica hierochuntica | reverse complement strand
GTATCTAATATAAGTTTTGTGATTTTGGTTTATAGGGGTATAGCAACGAACAAAGCATCTATCAAACGGATTCCCGAAAAAGATTCTAGCACCATCCTCAAATTTCAAAATGTTGGGCAAGATGTTGAGAAATAAAGAGAAAGGGGAGTAACTTGCAAATATTTATTTAAAACACATGTTTAAGTGGCTTATCTCTTATATTTTCATCACTCTCTCTTTCTTTTACACTTAGAAAACAAATACTCTCTCATTTCGCAACTAAGAAAATCGAACTCTCCCTTAGCATTTTCGAAAATTTTAAGCTTGATTTCTAAGTCATTCTCTTGAATCCTTCATTGCAATCCTCTCTTATGAACTCAAGGTATGTCTCTTATCTTTAAATTTTCAAGAAATGTTTAAGCTTTCTTAGAATATTGGGTTCTTCGATTTTGAAGTTCTAAGCTTGAAATAAGTTGTGCTTATGGTTAGAATAGCTTAGAGAATGCTTAGGAATGAGGATTCATGGCTTAGTTTGCGTGATTTGGTGCTCATTTAGAAGTTTTGAAAATTTATGTTCTTGAATATGAATAGTAACTTTTACAAAAATTTCATGCATTTGAATGATTTAATGACCTCAAATGATAGCCTAAGGTTACACATGAAGTTGCCAACTAGAACTTTGCAATTCCGTTGAGTAGAAACAAAGTTACAACCATTTTAATTCATGATTTTTTATTGGTGACGGGTTTGAGTTGCAAAATTTGAAAATTTGTAATTCTTTAAATTTTGGACATCTTGATATATTTATTGCATTAATCCTGATGCAACACATGATGAGCACGGAGCTGGAATGGAGCTGAGCTCAAGTGAGGATGAGTTTGAAGTGGAGATGAGACTGATTCAAATCAGATCGCAGATCAAGATCATCCCATCGAATTATCTAAGGGTCCAATTACGAGATCACAGACTAGGAGGATGCAGAATCGAATTCAAACGTTGGTTCACTCTATACCAAGTTTGAATTCATTTCAGGAGCTAAACCAAGCAGCGACCAAGACAATTAATTTTTTGGTTTTTATGGTTGAATTTTAGACTCAGATTTTAATTAAAGTCTGGTTCGATTTTGGGTCTGGTTTAGAAACAATTTAAGGGGTTTTTATTTTAAGTTAATTTGGGTTATTTTTGGTTTGGTTTTGTCGAAAATATTGGTTTGTTTAGGTTAGAATTTTCGACAACCCTAGGTAGTTTTCTATTTAAACATTGTTCTGCAGACTTTTAGACTCATTCATCGTTTAATCAAAATTCCTTTTTGTTCACAGAGTTGTGAATCCCTTGTTCAATACGAACAAACCTTTTTGCTTACAGAGTTCATTCTCTAACAAGCATCTTGTCTTTCAGATCTTAAAAACAGTTCATTCACTTGATCTAAAGGCTTCAATCCTTGATAAAACCATCGAAATTCCTCCATCTTTTCGCAGAAAAATAAAAACTGAAAGTATCCTCTTGTTTCAGCAAGTTTATCATCCAAATTCGATTAAATCCTTATCAAAAGTGCATCAAGTGGTATCAGAGCACTGAAACAGAGGAGAATTCTTGAAAATCAGGAAGAAAACCGGGTAAAAACATCCAAAAAACCATCGATTTTTTTCAATCTCCTAGGAAACATTTTCTTTTCTATCTTATTCTGAAATTTGCAAAGGCTATCGAGATACAATTACAGTGGGACAAAAATCAATCTGAACACTTTAAAATCTGAAAAAAAGCTGAAGAGAAATCCAGCTTCTTGCGGTAAAGGGATTGCGGCTGCAATTTCCGCTGCAAGTTTCAGCCTTTGCAATCAAAACTCTTAATCTTTCTATCTTTTCTTTGGGGGCTTGGGGATTTGGATTCTTAAGATCTGAAATTTTGTTCCTCTTGAGCTTGGGATATCATGAAAGAGCAGAGTACTAATCTGAAAATTTTCAGAACAAAATCGAGTGAAACACAAAAAGAAAACAGAGAGTTGCGAGGCTTTGGCTACAATTTTATAACTTTAACCCGTTTGTTTGAGTTTGTTGGATTTTACAGGTTCTGGCCGCGATTTCCAGCAGCAAAACACAGCAAAATCTCTGCATAAACAAAGGACATTGGCTGGGAATTTTCACTAATTTTAACACTTGTTGATTTTGGTGATTTTCTCTACAGAAACATGTCAGGTTCTGACAAGGGTTCACAGCTTCCGACGGAACCACCTCCTATTCCACTTAACAAATTACAGCTTGAAGCAATTGTTGCTACTGTAATTAAAAGCATGGAGAAAACTAACGTTCATAATTCTTCTAATAGTGAACGAGATGTGCAGGATGTAAAATCTGCATCTAAGGCAAAGGAAAACGAGATGGCAAGCGGATCATGGGCGAAACCTCAAGCTATGCGGCTATCTTTTCTGATGAAGACGAAGAGCTGCTTCAAGGAGTTGTTGAATACTCGACACACAGGAGACCAACGAACAGGAGAGCTCCAGTTCGCGACGAGGACATCATGCTTGGTTATCATACTCCAAGACGAGCTCAAAGACAAGCTGTTGAACCTACAGCTTCTGATGAGAGCATCGACAACCTTAAGTTGTGCATTCCACCTTTTGATGGCAAGAATGATCCAGATGCGTATCTTGAATGGGAGAAAAAGATGGAGAATGTTTTTGATGTGCAGAATTTTTCAGAGTCTAAGAAGGTGCGACTAGCTGCTACTGAATTCTGTGGATACGCCCTTCATTGGTGGGACCAAATAGTCACAACACGCCGCAGAACAGGGGAGCCTCAAGTAGCCTCTTGGTTTGAGCTAAAGACGCTTATGAAACGACGTTTTGTTTCTGTTCATTACAGTACAGAGGTACATCAAAAACTTCGTAGTTTAACTCAAGGACTAAAGTCTGTTTATGATTATTTTCAGGAAATGGAAATGTTGATGATCCGAGCTGATGTTGATGAGGATTAAAACGCCACCATGGCACGGTTTCTAGCTGGTTTAAATCGTGAGATACAAGACCAGTTGGAGATGTATGATTTTAATGATGTGCATGAGTTGCTGCACAAGGCTATTTTGATCGAGAAAAGACTGAAGCGCAAGGCCACACAGCGTTCATTTTCAGGAAATTTTCGAACCCCAAGAACTGCTCAAGTTGGCGGAAAACCAGTAGCTGAACCGAAGAGTTTTTCGCGCGAGGATAAAGGCAAACCAGTAGTTGTGCGTTCCCAAGACGTCAAATGCTTCAAATGCCAAGGTTTTGGGCACTATGCGAATGAATGCACCAACAAGAAGGTGATGCTCATGCTGGACAATGGAGAAGTGATTTTAGATGATGAGAAATCTGAAAATTCTAAGGATGACATAATAGACTATCCGGTCTATGAAAAGCTCATGGTGACGAGAAGATCTCTAGCTCTATAAGTCACGCCATCTGAATCTGAACAATGGGAGAATTTATTTCATACCCGTTGTTTGGCTTCTCAGAAAATATGCAGCTTGATCATTGATAGTGGGAGCTGTACTAATGTAGCGAGTGAGCTTCTTGTAGGTAAATTGGGATTAAAGACCAGCAAGCATCCATCACCATACAAACTTCAGTGGCTGAATGAGCTTGGTGAGCTCAAGGTGACAAAACAAGTCACAATGCCTCTGTGCATTGGACGGTACAATGATGAGATTCTCTGCGATGCTTTACCAATGGATTCAAGTCATATTCTTCTAGGAAGGCTTTGGCAATTTGACAAGAAGGTTGTCCATGACGGGTATACCAATCGTTACTCTTTTAAACATCAAGATAAAAATATTGTGTTATCTCCTTTACCTCCGCAGGAAGTCTATGCGGATCAAATGCATTTAAAACACAGCAAAGATGAGTTTAAAACTCAAGAACAGGCTGCAGGAAAGGGAGATAAAAAGGAGGTGCTTCTCATGGCTAAGGTAAGAGATCTTACTAAAGCANTCAGCCCATGTTTTTAATTCTTTCTAAGGATTCACTAATGATTTCTGCTGAGCTGGCACCGGAGATTCCGAGTGATCTTAAGAAATTATTGCAGGAATATGCAGATATCTTTCCTGAAGAAACGCCGCAGGGATTGCCACCAATTCGAGGAATTGAGTACCAAATTGATTTCGTCCCAGGAGCGTCCTTGCCTAACAGGNTTTTGGAAGACTCTGTGGTCTAGATTAGGGACTAAGCTGTTGTTTTCTACTACTTGTCACCCTCAAACTGATGGGCAAACTGAAGTAGTTAACAGATCTTTGTCTAGTCTCTTGCGTTCTATTGTTGGGGAAAACATTAAGTCTTGGGAATATTGTTTGTCGCATGTTGAATTCGCTTACAATAATTCGGTTAATAGAACCACAACGTTCTCCATTTCATATTGTTTATGGTTTTAATCCATTGACTCCATTGGATTTACTGCCTTTTCCTCTGAGTGAACAAGCTAACCCTAATGGAAAAGGTTAAAAAGAACATCGAGTCAAGCACTGCTGCCTATGCTAGACACGCCAATAAGAAAAGGAAGGAATTGATTTTGGAACCTGGAGATTTGGTCTTTATTCGGTTGAGAAAGGATCGATTCCCGGAAGAAAGAAAGTCCAAGCTTAATAAGCGAACAGATGGGCCACTTAAAGTGTTGGAACGCATCAATAATAATGCCTATAAGATCGATCTCCAAGGTAAGCATACTGTGAGTTCAACTTTCATTGTTGCTGACTTAATTCCTTTCCCTGCATATGAATCCGATTTGAGGACAAATCTTTTGAAAGGCGGAGGGGATGATGCAACACAGGATGAGCACGGAGCTAGAATGGAGCTGAGCTTAAGTGAGAATGAGTTTGAAGATGGTGATGAGACTGATTCAAATCAGATCGCAGATCAAGATCATCCCATCGAATTGTCTAAGGGTCCAATTACGAGATCACAGACTAGGAGGCTGCAGAATCGAATTCAAACGTTGGTTCACTCTATACCAAGTTCAAATTCAATTCAAGAGCTAACCAAGCAGCGACCAAGACAATTAATTTTTCGGTTTTTATGGTTCAATTTTAGACTCAGATTTTATTAAAGTCTGGTTCGATTTTGGGTCTGGTTTAGAAACAATTTAAGGGGTTTTTATTTTAAGTTAATTTGGGTTATTTTTGGTTTGGTTTTGTCGAAAATATGGGTTTGTTTAGGTTAGAATTTTCGACAACCCTATGTAGTTTTCTATTTAAACATTGTTCTACAGACTTTTAGATTCATTCATCGTTTAATCAAAATTCCTTTTTGTTCACAGAGCTGTGAATCCCTTGTTCAATATGAACAAACCTTTTTGCTTACAGATGCCAATTGGAGTGAGGAAGAGAGGGAGGAGCGGAGATACTTCGAGAAAATAACCTTTTTGCCTACAAAATTCATGGAAAAAAGGATATTGCAAGGCACAGGACTTTATAAAGAAGTACGCTATCTCCTTGAAGGAATGAATCTCCGGTGTTTGATTGATATGAGTGATCCCCTCTATGAGGAGGAGGTGAAGGATTTTCTTGCCACGATGAGGATTATCTACAATGTGCCATCATGGCCAAGGGCAAGATATGGGTGCCTAAACTTCAAGATAAAAGACAAGGAATACTCAATGAGTCTCTTTGAAGTTTGTGAGGCATATGATCTACAACAAGGAGAAGAAGCAAAGTTCCCTAATTGGGATAGAATCGATGCCTTTTGGGACCTCATCGCCGATGGGCTATTCAAAAACGCTAATCCAAAGTCTTCGAGGATAAGGAATCCAGTCATAAGATATGTTCATAGGCTCTTGGCCAACACTCTTTTTGCAAGGTTCGAGATTGGCAAAGTCCACCCAAGCGAGGCGCTTCTTCTATTTCGTGGGCTTAGGGATGATTTGGAGCAATGGAAAGAATATGCAGAAGATAATTACTTTGGTGTTGAAATCAATATAGCGGTGCTTTTCCTTTGACATATGGCGAGCTTCCAAAGGAAATGGGTTAGGAAAACGACCATTCCAACAATCCTCTTTGGGAGTTTCCTAACACCGTTATTCAAGAGAGATAAAGTATCGTTGGGAGAACCGGGCAAGGTGAGAGATCGCATTCAAATTCGAGACCTCATCCATTGGCGATTCATCCGAGTAAACAAGACGACTGAGGTGATGGAGTACATCTTCAACGAATTCAACACCGTAAAGAGGGTGTATATGCGTCTCCCTTGCAATGAGCTCACAATCATAAGCTCATTGGATAATGTCATCTTTGTGCATTCGGGGAAAGAAGAGGAAACGGAAGCCTCAAGTGAAGTGAGGATGATAAGAGTCCAGGGGGAATCAAGCACGGTCGACTCCATCGCCACCACAAGCGCCACCTTAAATCCGATTCCCTTCGTTCCATAAACAAAAGAGAAAAGGAACTCCTCCAAGCCTTACTATAAGAAAGGAGAGCATTTGATGAGAAGGTGAACCGCGATATCGAAGAGCTAAGGAGGCTACTCATTGGGGCTCGAAGCCAAACAAGACAAGTGGAGTTGGGGAGTGGACACACGGAAGGGAGCATTGCTCACGCAAACACTCCAATAGCCGCAAAATCCCTAATGTCTTTGGGAGAGATGAGAGAGCATGTAAGGAACAACCTCAACATGAAGACCTACAAGAGGACTAGGAAGAGAAGAGAATCCACCAAACCAAGATCACCTTAAAAGAAAGAGGTACCACCTACAACCATTGTAAATACCATTTCATCTTTTCATTTTCATTATTTGTTTTAAAGGTGAATCTCACAGTTTAGAATTCACTGAGACGGTGAAATTTATGTCCGGGGGAGGAGCCTTGGAACTAATACTTATCTTCATTTTGATGTTTTCTTTCTCATGCATATTGTGTCATGCATTGTTAATAGCTATGATTTATAAAAAAATTGAAAAAAATTCAAAAAATTCAATAAGATTTTCAACTAGTTTTCAAAACATTTGCATATAGTTTGCATTCATTTGTAAATATTTAAGTGGTTAGAGCATATAGAATTGCATTTTGCATAAGAGAACCTTGCCTTGTAAGTAGACTTAGTCATGCTTACAATTTCGTGCCCTCATTAGTAGTATTATGATGCTTGAACCACTTAGAAATTTGGAAAATTCATGCTTTGAATTGGCTTCTCAAATCTCTTTGTGAAAATTGAAGCATATTGGATTTGAAACTCATCCCATCTAAATGAACCTAATAGAACTTAGTTTTTCTTGCTTATGGTCTTGAAGTACTCTTCCATGGTAAAACACTAAACACTTGAGTTATGTTTTGACCTTATTTTACCACTCTTCTTAACTCAAGTGGCTACTCTCATTTAAATGTAGTTTCCCCACCTTGAAAAACCAAAACCTTTCTTTTTAGACCTTCCTTATTGTTTGAATTTGAGGTCTCTTTTGGAAAATGCACACACGGGCAAAAACTTGTGTAAATTGAAGTTGAATGACAAAGTCTAGTGCTTCCTTAGAGTTAGCCTCATTTTAAGGTTAACTAGATTTTAGGAAGGGATCTTTCAATTAATACATGGGTTTGGGAGTTGTTCCTGGTGATGTCTAGTGTTAAAAGCTTGAGAAGATTATTCTTAATAGAGAAGTTATGCAAGCATAGTTGAGAAAATATAAGGGAAAGAGTGTTTAAAGAAAAGAGTCTAAGAGATCAAAAGTCTTGTATGTTCCTAGTATAAGTCTCAAGGATTAAGAATTGTTTAGAGAGTCACTAGTGAATTTTAAAGAAAGAGAAAAATGATTCAAGGTATTTGACTTAGTGATAGTGGCACCTATAATAAAATAAAAGAGAATTGCTAGAAGAACTAAGGGTTTGATAGAATTACAAAAGCGTTTCTCAGTACTAAGCAAAAATCGAAAAGGGGAGTTGTTGATCTCATTGGGAAATCTTGAAAATGATGCTAAGAAAGAGCATATGGGGGTTCAATCACTAGAACTTTAAGAAGGGAAACACATCCGGGTAGTGTAGGTGATTAATGGGAATCGTGATTCGTAGCCTAGTGGAAGTAATAATGGAAGCAATAGCTTTGTATGCATAAGTTGTTCGGCTATTACATTGATTTTGCCATATGTCTTGCATTACTTGTTTATGAGAGAAAACCACCATCAAATTGAGTGAAACCTCCTCTAAGCACTTCTTTGAATATCCATCCCTTTTATTTCCAAGCCGAATGGATTAAGACGTCTTGCCCATAAGTAAAAACCGCACGCCATGACTTTAATTAAATGTTAAGGAATAGGTGGATGAGATGGTATGTTGATATTTAACTTAGGTGCCTAGAGATAGTTCTTGTGACGCGTATGGCGAAGTACACTTAGTATTCACGATTTATGCACTATGATACTACTCTTTAGGACATTGGGTTGAAGGCATTTCTAGACATACTTTGGCTTGGATTCTCATTTTCAAACCTCGCTTACGGATTTTACCTTTGTTGTTTGCTTGAGGAGAAGCAAAAAACAAGTCCAGGGGAGTTGATGTGCATAGGTTTTTAGTGCATTTTAGAACTCATTTATTTTATGTTTTAGGTGCATTTAGGTTGTAAATATTGCATATAAGTCTAAGAATGCATTAGTTTGAGTCTAGAGTATAGTTTAGGAACATATTGCATTTGTGTGTCATTATCTTTGCATTTGTAGGTACAACTTTGGAGATCACTTTGAGTGCTTAAGATGATGGATTATAGAGGCCAAAAAGACCAAGAATCAAAGGGATTTAAAGGCTAGCAGCAATGGGAGAAGATAGGATCAAACAAGACATCAAAGAGGAGCAAGAAGCCATCAAAACTGTTAAAAGGGAGCTCCCATCAACCTGCGGGTCGATTGCCAGCTACCTAGGGTCGATGGCCAGCAACCCTGACAACAAAAAACACCTTTTCTTCTGGATGTTGCCAGCCATCAACCCCCAGGTTGGCTCCCATCCACCTGGAGGTCGATGGCTGACAACCTTGGTCCGAAAATTACCCTTTTTCCACCTATATATACCCCTTTTAACCTACTTTATAGAGAGATCCTTCATCCATCTTTTGAGCCACCAAGAGACAACACTTCTAGAACTTTAAAGATTGTATTTTCTCTCTTGATCTTTAGATCAAGAGTCTATCTTTTAAGTTTGGATCTTGGATCAAACACTATCTTTATCAATGAAATCTATCTCTTTATCTTCATTTCTTTACTTTTTCTCTATGTTGTGTGAGTAGTCTCTTTTGATGGAACCATGGATGTTTTGATCTACTTAGATTAGGTTGTGATATAGTGTTAGGGATGGCTAATCTTAGGTTTCCAAAGGATTTGGTGTGCTTAATTCTAGGTTTTAAAGTAGCTAACTAAGATCTATACTTGTATGCATTTTATCGCCCGAGAGGTGTTCGATGAAATGTCTTGGAGAACTAAAAACTTGTTATTTCAATGTAGCCAATGAGAGTTGTTTGCTAGATTGATTAGTAAGTATATGGGCTTGCTCTTAATGATTTCTAATCGATTTATCATTTACAATAAAGCGAGAGCGTGAGTGAATGCGATTGATAAGGAAAGGACTTCTTGCCATGAGAGTGGATAAGGCTAGTATTGCCTTTGGTCATGGATTTGTGCTCAATAGCTTGATCTAACACCATCATTACCATCTTTCTAAGTGGATCCATTATAACATTCATCGGTCCATCATCTTAGTTCATAGTTTATATTTCAAGTTAGCATCTTTTAAGTTTATGTTTGCTTTCTTATCTTGCTTTCATTTCAAGATTATTAAGAAAACCAAAACAAAACCCAACCTTTCTTATTTGATTAGATTAGGCTTGAGTGTGTATTCCCAAAGCTTAAATCCCTCCAGCTAAGGTTTGCTCCTTGTGGTTCGACCCCAAAGTACTACAATGACATATTCGTGCACTTGCGGATTGTGTGATTGTTAGGAAACGGGCTTTTATAAATTTCAAACGTCGTTTCCTTTTTTCCTTTAAACAACTGTGCAACACTAGAACTATTCTTCTGCGCGGAGCTAGTAGACTCCGCAGAAGAAGACTCGACTACACCACTCCGTGTGGCTTACTCCAGAACAGGCAGGAAAACCAGTCGGGGCAAAGCCCCGATGTAATCGCCCTTGTTGTGGCACGGAATAATGTGGAAGACCCTCCAAATCTCGAGAAGGAAACGGAGGATAACGAAGTCGAGCGAATTGACCTGGACTTCAGCAATCAATCTGATTCCACGGATGAAGACGCTGACATACACCCAAGAAGGGTTAAGGGTCACGCAACACGGAAAGACTCTCAATTCAACAAATCCATGACAAAAGAAGAGGAAAATATCTTCTGGATAGAGCAAGAGAAATAGGCCGAGGAGCAGGCTAGAGCCATTCGTAGGACACGCCAACCATCTCGAAAAAAGACCAGCGACGATCTCGACGAGATTCGCGATCTCCATGACTACATCGTGAAAGCAGCAGCAAAGGTTAAAGCGGTAAAGTCGTAGATCCAGCACGTGACCAGTGTCGTGCCAGATATTAATAGGCTCCTCGAAGAGGCTCGAGAAACTCAATTCACCGCTCGCATAACTAACACCAGAGTCTCGGATCCTGCGAAGGTGAAAATCCCAATGTATGACGGAACCTCCGATCCGAAAGCTCACCTGCAAACTTTCCAGATCACGATGGCAAGATCCAAGCTCAAGGAAAGCGAGAAAGATGTTTGTTTCTACCACCTTTTCGTCGAGCATCTCCAAGGGGCAGTCCTCAAATGATTCTCCTGTCTAAAACGAAACTCCATCAGAAGTTTCCGTCAACTCTCCTCGGAATTTCTCAAATAATACTCCATTTTTATGGACAAAGAAACTTCCGACGTTGATCTATGGAGCCTGTCTCAAAGAGAAGACGAATCTCTCCAAGATTTCATAAACAGGTTCAAGATAGTAATGTCGAGAGTCAACAGGATCAGCGACAAGGAGGCGGTAGACGCGCTCAAAAAAACCCTCTGGTACAAGTCAAAGTTCAGGAAGTGGATAGCCCCCCAAAAAACACGCACTATTCAGGATGCACTTCAGAAGGCTACAGACTTCATCATCATCGAAGAGGAGATGAAAGTTCTATCGCAAAAACACAAACCCGCGAAAGCATCTCCGAAAGACTTAACCTCTGAACAGAAAGCGAAAAAGAAGATCCGTTGTAACGACAAGTATGTCCATCATGAGGGAGAAGACGTCCAAGGGTCACACAACTACGTTGTCAATTCTCCGTCCAAACAAGATAGGATGTCGGGGAACACCTGGATGTGAAACATGTCGTACGACGAGAACACTTTCTACGAGTTTCACCAAACAAAAGGTCACTCCACAGCAAACTGCAAGGTTCTCGGAGCAAGGCTAACGACAAAACTGCTCGCGGGGGAAATCTCAGACATAACCAGCATAAAAGACTCATACACGATACAGATCGCCCACTCAGGACCGTTAAAGCACCCATAGGAGACGCCATGTCTCAAGGAACTGAAGCAGATGGAAAACGCGAAAGGAGGCCTGACGACAAAGGCAACGACTCTAATCACCGCAGAGTGAATATGATCATCGGAGGGTCGCAATACTTTTGAGACACGGTCTCATAGTTAAAAGCATATCACCGAAAGGCCGAGTCAAGTGCAAACTGGCCAACGTCAGTCGACACCGCAAGCGACACCGCAAATGACACCATCACTTTCAAGGAATACGAAACTGTCGGAATCGACAAACCCCATATCTATCCTCTCGTGATCAACCTCGTCATAAAAGATCTCGAAGTCGCTAGGGTCCTTATCGAAACAGGAAGTACCGTCGTTATCATCTTCTGTGACACCCTTAACAAGATGAACATCGACTTATCTGAGGTCATACCTGCACCTGCACTATCAAACTTCCGTTGATGGCCAAGGAGATAACGAAAGTTGTCGATTTTTCGGTCGTCGACCATCCTGCAATCTATAATGTGATCATGGGAACACCATGGATAAACTCCATGAAGGGAATCCCATCGACCTACCACTTGAGCATTAAATTCCCGACTCTCTACGGAATCGCCACATTCTGGGGATTCCAAAAACAGTCACGACTCTATTTCGTAGCCGAGCATACGCTAAGACAAGTCGCAATGACGCCCATGGTCGAACCCAAACGAATAAAGAAAACTCGGTCATCAGCCGAAGACACTTTGGAAAAGACGTACCAGAATCGTCAACTCACGAACTGTTTCAGCCCAAAGGAAACAAGCAAGTTTCCGAGCCCAACATTCCTGACAAAGCAATGCCCTCGACACCACAGGGAATCGTCGACCCAGCTGTAGTAATTGACACAGAAACGGTCGACGCAACTCTGCCAAATGAGTAATCACTCACGCCAACAAATTGATCTACGAGACGGTTTGATCCTCGAAAGAGATACGTAGGCATCTCTTCGCAAGAGGAGTTCAGTTGTCCTCATCTCTAAAAAGGGGGAGTGGGTGTACATATACTCGTCTACTCCCACACTTTGTACTCGTTGCTTTTTGATCCGATTTCGGCAATAAATTTTTGCTTTATATTTTTTGTTTAACCCAAAAACGGAAATCATACGTGAAAACCTTTCTTAACGAATCTCGACTATAACGTGTTCATCAACACATTCTACCACAGAACGGAAAAACTTTAAGAAAAGGTGAGACGTCGAGAATTTCCAAGAAGCACAATTCAAAACTCTATCTAAAACTTCTAAAAATAGTCGCAAGACTATCAAACCTCTATCGGTACAAGAACAAGTATTTGTCCCAATTTTGCACCCATCTATTGGCCCTGACAGACGAACTAATGACACACCTTAACCTGCTCACCAGGAAGAATGGGTTCTCATACATCTGACTAGGATGCTAGTGCGCTATAAAAGAAATCTGAAATTTTGGTCAGCACTTCCAGATGACTTAGAAATTGTCTTTGGAGAGATGCTTGGTTCACGATTGATGCAAGTTATAAGACGAGAACTTATTGCACACTTCAATATCGAGAAGAAACCATGTCGGAATCAAAACGGGAAAGGTAAGCTAGAGTTAGTCACCGCATGCCCTAAAATCGAGAGTAAACCTAGGTCTTGCCCTAAACCCAACACACTGGTCTCAAACATCTAAAGACATAATATCTAACTGATACAAGATCCCAAAATTTGTCTCTTCGTTTGTATTCATGTTTATAAGAATTTTAAAGACTAAGTCTCTCGAAAACTCGCACCCGAAACAAACAACGAATATAGCGATCCTTCAAGGAATGAATATGAGATGACAACTCATAATTTGTCTCCACTAACGCAGCACTACTCATACATTCTCAAATCGAAAGAAAAACACCGTTTCTTAATACTAAACCGCAAGATAGGAAGTGGCCACACTTGGCCAAAACACAACTTAATACATGGAACACACTCCTCTACATACAAACATTTCTTATTCATGAATCGAATTCATAATAGCCAGAGATCTAAAAGTCACCCATGCTAAACAAGTTCGGGTTTTGGTCGTCCTCTTCGCCCTGAGTGGTGTCTAAAACTTTTTCCGAATCGGAAGAAACGAGAATCATGGCCCAGTGACTCCGAACCCTCTCTTCGATTGACGGGATCAAAGACTCGACATCCTTACACTTCTTCATGTGGCTAGACATTTTGTCCATCTCGAAGTTGTAGGAGTAGTCGGAAAGCTGGGTGCACCACAAAGCACCCAACGAACCACGACACTAAAGGTATTCTCCAATAGACTGTTGCGCAGACCTGTACTGCTCAAAGTTCGCCGAAAACTGAACCGAACGTTCAACCATAGCCGAGGTGACTTCGCCTTTTCCGCGCCTATACGTGTGACGAACCTGCGATGCTTGGTTTCGTGCAACTCCTTCTCACGGAGAGAAGCCGCTTTGACCTCCCTTTCCATGCGGGAGTTTTGTTCTTCGAGTCTCTCGGCCTTGAACCGAGCCGTCTACGCCTCCAAGTTGCTCACCCTATGGGCCTCGTCTATCACGTGGAGACCATGCAAAAACTGAATCTTTTAAAAGGTTAAGAGCAATGTCACTAGAGTGAACTGAATCATATCGTATGTTTGAAAAGTAACCGCCATGCACAAACGCGAGGCCTCTGCGTATTGCCCCGACCTAACGAATCGCGGATCGGCTGCGGGTTGATGCGTCGGGGTATCAAAAGAAGCAAGGAAGGTATCCAAGTCTGACCCTTCTACAAAAAGTGGCATCGAAGGTTGACTCGGAACACTTCCGTGTCCGTCGAGGAGATCGTGGTACCACGCCCCCTCGGACGGCCCCCTCCTGTCTTCGGTAATGCCGCCCCCGTTAGCGGACGCGTGCTCGTTCTGGGGAGATCTTTCACTCTTCTTGTCAGGAGGCATCTCGTACGAAGAGAAGCCATTCATGGTCGGTTCTAACTCCTCTCCCGAGAATGCGTCGAGATAAGTCTGATTCTCGAGATATGTAATTGCTACGGGGAATAGTAACCCCAATGGAACGGACCGCCTCAAAGAAGGTCCCTAACGACGCAAGTATCTTCCGGATGTGGGGGAAGGGGATCAAAAACTACAAAACAAAAGAATTATCAGATATCGGCAAACGAAAAGAAAATGATCAGAGAATCGAAAGCGATACCCGCAGGACCCCATCTACGCCTAAAGGAAGACATGTATTCGTCCTTGATAGAGGCACTGTCTAAACGAACGAAGAAGTATCGCTTGTTCCAATTGTGGAAATTGGACGTAAACGATCGGATCACAGACATGTTGCTCCTAGGCTTGAGACAATACCCAAGCAGGAGACTCGTGGCCTTCGGAGACAGAAATGCCAATAGATAGTCGACGCTTAGGTCCATTCATCGTTCGTAACTTAGAACCAAGAGTCCAACAAGGTGTTGGAGACCGGCAGGCGAGAGCTGGCCGATTGATAAGTCATAGTGGTATAAAAACTTTAATTGTTTATCCCTAGAATGGGAAACATAGTCAAGAAAACAACAAATGCGCTTCATAGACGTAAAGAAATCGTGAGGCGGAGAATCATCATCCTCTCTGAACTTCGGCATCCGAAACTCCACCTCCTTCGGAACTCGGTATAACTCCCGGATGACGGCAAGGAAAGATTCTCGGCACTCCCTCGGCCTATTGGCGTCCTTTTTGAAAGTTGGTCTCGTCGGGCACCATGAATTGGGTGGTGGAGCTTCGGGCAACATGCCAATACTCCTCCACTTCCTTTGGATTGACCGAGTGTGGCAAGAATTCGATTTTCTGTACAACGTCGCATTCTTGAACTCGTAGGCTTTCGGAGTCGAAAATCGACGGTAAAGCGTTTGCGGAAACTCGAGCATTCGAAGCCATAACTCAGAAGAGGAGGTAGAGATGGAATGGATAAGGAGTTTTTACCTTAAGAAATTTTTTCTTTTGAAAATGAGCAAGTGAAAGATTTAAAAAGTTAGTCCTCATATTTATAGAAAGGGAAACTTAATATTCATCCTCAGACTTTTTAGCCAGCAATCCCGCCTAACTTACCTAACGTGCTTTAAAGTTCGCAAGAACATTTCAAAGATTCTTGCAAACTAGGGAGCTAACTGTTAGAGTCAAAAATGGTCACGACGAAATCGATACCTAAAAAGTGTAACGGAAAAGAGGATATTTTCGGCCAATGTATTTATACTAAAAGAGGGGGGTGAGGAAGACCTAAAAAGAGGATATTTTCGGCCAATGTTGTCCCAGGTCGATGGGAGCCAACCTGAGGTCGATGGCCAACAACCTTGACAACAAACAACATCTTCTATTCTGGATGTTGCCAGCCATCGACCTTAGGTAGCCAGCCTTCGACCTGGAGGTCGATGGGAGCTTCCCTTTACAGCTTCTTCTTTTTGTTCTTTCAATTGCCTTCAGAATGGCGTATGATTTGCATATACTCTCTTCTCCACTTCAACTTGGCTTTTGGTTCTCTTTGTTTCTTCACCATTTAAGCATCAAGAATCCATCATCCCAAGCTCTTAAGTTGCTCATCCAAAGGTTGCACCTAAAAATGCAAAAGAATGCAATGCAAAGAGGAAAATCCTAAACTATACTCAACTTAGAAACTTTATGAATTCTAACACCGAAATGCATTATATACAACCTAAATGCAACTAAACCACATACTAAATGATGCTAAATATGTGTTAAATTATGAACACATCATGTAGTCTTGTTTAGCTGACTTCTTTTCGAGAGTCAAGAACATATATTTGATCTCCTCGAATGCCGCGGTGTTTGCATCAGCGAACCATGGTGTTGTTCGTCGCCGGAGTGTTTTCAGCGTCGTTATTGGCACTGTCGCCGTCATGAACTGGTTGATTTTTCTTGTCGTCTGTAGTCATATTCGATATAGCATTTTGTGGCTGCGAGTTAGATTGATTCGTACCCTGAGCGAATAGGCCCCCTCCTTCTAGTACCAAACTATGGGAACCGAAATTTGCTATGTCGATTTTCGTTATCGAAAGAAAGCCAGAAAACCCTAACTTTCCTTGAGGTCCTGGATTTATGCTAACCAAATAACGACAGATCAAAGTACGAAGTAACAGAAGACTAAATTAAGAGTAAAGAGAATAGAAAGTCAAAGTAGAGCAATAGAGATCTTATTCCGAATCTTTGTTGAGCGTTACAACCAGTGATAAGCCGTGACCGCGAGAGCTGTAGGCGAGTATCCTAGTTCTAACAGCGTAACACTTGTAAACCTAGTTGAGACGCAGCTCGCTAATGAAAACGAAAATAAACATAATTGCTCTAAGTGTGAAATGTGAAGAAGTTTTTTGTGTCCTCATTCTTCTCCTTAGCCTCCCTTATATATGCCTTCGTAGGTAAGTCCAGTTTCTTTTTCCGCCCTAGATTTGAGTATATCCTGCCGCGGAAATATTCCTTTTTTGAGAATATTTCTTATCTTCATGATTTTTTCATATTTATCTCTAGACTTTAACTTTATCGTGTTTTCCATTTATCCTTCACGGAACTCGGGTAAATCGTTGATGCAGTTGCGCCCATTCTCGTTCTGGAATCGTAAGTGGACTTTTATCGTGTTTTGGGCCTTCCTGGGCCATTTTGCGACTAAATGATTTTTACAATTTCTTTTGGAGAAATCGTTCATCGTACGACTACGCGGTGATGGTTTCGTAAAATGATAAGATCGATCGTATAGTTAAGACAATGTCGGTGTTCGAGTTAACCATTATTGTCTTATACGATCGATACAAAGTTTTTACGAAAAGAACAAGTCTTTACGATTATTATCGCGAAACTTTAACGGAAACTTCGATAGAGATGAAACAAGAGAAAATCGAACCAAGATTCGAAGGAGAAGATGATCGAGAGGACGTGGTCTAGTCAACCGTGGGCAACTAGACTTGGGACGAGTCTAGTATTCCATTGGGCGACTTGACCTTCCGAGAATCTAGTCCTCCAATGGGCGACTAGACTTGGCACGAGCCTAGTCGCCCGTTTGGCAACTAGACCTTTCTGAGAGTCTTGTCTCCCAATGGGCGACTAGAGTTGGGACGAATCTAGTTGGCACGAGTCTAGTCGCCCAATGGGCGACTAGACTTGGCAAGAGTATAGCCAACGGGTGGTTTTCTGGAACGACTAATTCGCTTTCCCTTCAAGAAGCTTAACCAATTCGAGCAATGTCTCCTTAAGTCTCTTGATCCTTGCACGCGTCATTGGTCCTTCGGGTGCTAGAAAAGCTTCCTCATCAAGTGGCGCAGTACGACTCTCATCATCCTCCCTCTCTTTAAAAGTATTTGCCCTCAAATCCATCTCATATGCAATAAAAGGAACCAAGTTAGCAACATTGAATGTAGAGCTGACGTCATACTTACCTTGAAGATCAAGCTTGTAGGTGTTATTGTTGATTTGTTCCAACACTTCAAAAGGACCATATGTCTTTGGCATCACCTTTGACTTTCGCTCATCTGGAAATCATTCCTTCCTTAGATGTATCCCAACCAAGTCTTCGGGTTTGAAAACAACCTCCTTACATCCCTTGTTTGCATGTTGCTCGTATTACTCACTTATAACCTTAATATTGTTCGTCGCTTGCTCATGCATATGCCTAACAAGCTCAGCTCTTTGATGTCCATCTAAGTTAACATGTTCACTCAAAGACAAAGAAATCAAATCCAGTGGTGATAATGGGTTAAATCCATAAACAAGCTGAAATGGAGAAAAATTGGATGGAGAATGGACAGAATAATTATATGAAAACTCAACATGCGTGATACATTACGTTTTTATTACGATTCTTACGTAGAGATTATAGTTTTCACTATGTACATTTGTCGTTTTAGGAGTTTTCTTTTGTTCTTTTCAGGTTTCTTAGACTTTTGGGTGCATTTGAGGGAACGGAGAAGTTTCTACATGATTTAGGAGATTTTTGATAAAGATTTGAAGGAAAAAACACAAAAGAAGACAATCGCTCAATCAGTGTTGTGATTGCTCGATCAGAACAACGATCGATCGATCAGTCAATTACGGAGAATTACGATCGATCGATCGCGATTCTGATCGATCGATCACTTGCCCGATTCCATATCTGAAATTTCCTTTTTCTCTGAATTATTTCCTTTTGGGCCCAAAAAGAGAGAACCTTTTGTTATTAACCTAAGACGAAAATTAGGTGATGATTATGTTATTTTCTGAGTTTTGAGAGCAAGGGAGAGAATTGTGACATAGGGAGAAGAATCAACTTTTGTACTTCGAATCTGAGAAGCTTTCTAAATCCTTACTCTTTATTTTTGTTCAATACAATCATGTCTCTCTCTGATCTGATTTGTGTTTGTTCTCTGATCATAAGAGAGTAGTTCATTTGTTGGGTTTAGGGTTCTCACATAGGGATTACATGAATTGTTGACATATAATTGTTTGATTAGGGATTTAATCAATTGGATCTTTATCTAGGATATTTCTTAATGTTGAAATAAACTTGATCACTTAGTTTCTGATCTCGGTTGTTTAACGCCTGGAAAGTGTTCGATTAAATGCATGAATGAATCCTAAATGAGCAATTTATCTTAAGCCAATAGAAGTTGATGATTAAGTGAATTGTGAACCTATCAAACCTGTTTAGAATGCATGATTAGATTCCAAGATTCAACTGAAGTTAGTCTTAAGGTTTCTAATACATAGAGAATTGATACTATGAAATTATATAAATTTTATAATTGTGTTTGAGTTCAAGACGGTTTTAAACTTGTTCCCTGAATCAACAATTTGAATCAATAATGAAATGTTTCCCTCAAAATACCCAATGCCCAACTCTTCTTTGATTGATTTACAACTCATAGTCATTTGTTTGCTTTCATGCTTCTTAATTTCGATTTATTGCATCTTTTCCAAAATATCCTTTTCGCTTTAGCTCGCGTTTGATCTGAAATTCTTCGTGCTACCTTTGGTCATTTTGCATTTAATCCCGAACCACTACAACATACTTTCTGGGCGCTTGTAGTGTTATCTCGGGCGAAAACCTGAGCTATCAAGTTTTCTGGTGCCGTTGTCGGGGACCAATAGGTCGTCTTAGAACTTAGGATCATTGTGTGCCTAAGGCATTTTCTTTATTTTGTTTAATCGTTTCTTTTTCTTCTTTGTTTTTGTGCTTTTAGGTGCATGAACCGGCCTCATACCAGAAGCTAAGAAATCGCGAATCTTCTCGATTTTGAGCCGGAACCTGGGCGTCTAGAGAGATAGAAGAAGAAGAAGAAGCTGCTGGGGGTTATTGAGGAGTTTGAGTTCGCGGAAATCATGGGTGACAACATCGAGAACCTTCAAGTCCATCAAAATCCTCTCTTTCCTAGAGTCCTTCCAGGAGGTGACCCACCTGCTAGAGGTGGTGCTAATGATGGTGCTCAGCAAATTGGCCAGCATAATGTTGCAGCTACGGGGCAAAAATGCGCAAATCAACCTCAACATAGGATGACTCTGGCGCAGTATGATACTCCTGAGGCATTCTATAAGAATCTTGCTGGGATTCGTCCGCCTCCCATCGAAAGGAGAGACTTTGAGATCAAGACTGGTCTCATTAANAGAGACTTTGAGATCAAGACTGGTCTCATTAACTTGGTGCAGCAGAATCAGTTTCATGGGTTGTCACCCCAGAACCCAATGCACCATTTGGATAAATTTGAAGCCATCTGCAATATTAT
>OVAN01007121.1:0-20165 GCA_900406275.1 Anastatica hierochuntica | reverse complement strand
AAAGAAAGGTAGGATCTTGAGACAATGGTTATGGGTTCAGGTTCAATCTAAGGATGTAATGGACTTGGGTAATGCTTTATTAGAGGATCGAAGCTATACCTAGACCAAGGATCCCTTTATAATCGATCAACCCACTCTCGTGATTGAGATCTATTCACCTATACACACTACAATGCTCAACTCTCATTTATTGCCCATCTAAGCATGTATGTGATAGTAAACCTCAAGCCCTTTTAGCCATCTAACACCTAGGTAACATCCACTCTCATGGGCCCAAGTGAAAGACATAGATCTAGTTCTCTAGGCATTTCATCGAACACTTTCTAGGTGTTTTTGAGCATGCGATGAACTTTGAAGAACTAAACTAGATCTAGTAGAAATCTAAGCTAAGATCTAGCATAAACATCCATTACAACCCTAGATCTAACCCTAGCCTACCATATCTCAAGATCCAAGAAGGATCTACTCACTAAAATTCATGGAAATCCAAAGACAAGAAATGGGTCTTTGAGCTCCCATGGGTTTAGAATAATAGATCTAGAGAGAAAGATGAGAACGATAAGATCCAAATCACTCAAAGAAAACAAAGAGTTATTACAAGGTCTTGAGATCTAAATATGAAAGCAAACAAGGTTCAAGAAGTGTCTCAAAAGTTTATCAAAGTGTGTCTTCTGTTCTTGGAACATAAGAGGTCTATTTATACTAAAGAGAGAAGAGAAGAAGCTCTAAAACGGGCATTTTCGGACAAAGGANATTTTCGGACAAAGGCAACGAGCCATCGACCTCCCAGGTCGATGGGAGCTTGCCTGAGGTCGATGGGAGCTTTCCTTAAGCTGCAAGAGGGTTGTTTGCTGGAAAGGTGACCAGCCATCGACCTTGGGTGACTAGGCATCGACCTAGAGGTCGATGGGAGGTTCCCTTTAGTGATTCTTGAGGCTTCTTGCTCCTCTTTGATGCCTTGTTGATCCCCAATTCTTCTATAGCATTTTGCTCCTCTTTTCCTTGATTCCTTAGCTCCAAATCAACCTTGAATCCATCCCTAGAGTCTCCATAGATCCATCCAAAGTTGCACCTACAAAATGCAAAGAAAATGTATGCAAATGCAATATGTTTTCTAAACTAGACTCTAGACTCAAAGTAGTGTATTCTAAGACTTATATGCCATATATACAACCTAAAAGTGGATGAAACTAAGCTAAAATACATCTAAGTATGCAAGAAAATATATACACATCAAGGAGGCAGAGGAAGCTAGGAGGAATTAGGCCCCCATTGAGGCTGATTTGGCAGTTAAGGAAGAAATTTAGGCCCTCATACAGCGATGGAGGCTTGCACAAAAAAAGACTAGAGGAGGACGCTTATCGGTTAAGGCAGCTTGAGCTGGAGAACGAAGCTTTGAGGGAGACGAACTTAACTCTAATGGACAACCAAGTACCACGACAAATGTTCAGGGTACCCGTGTCCAGGATGCAAACCTTAGACACCCATACTGCAGATAACCCCACATATCGTCAAAGGTTAATAGTAAAGAACGACTAGGCTGATAGGGTACATACCCCTGGTGCGATTCATGGAGAACATACCATGAAACAAAAGGTCCCGACCTAGGGTATAACATCACGCTATAATGAAGCCACACATCTGAAGGAGATGTTCATCACCAAGTTTGAAGCAATCCAAACCATGATCGAGCTTCTTCCTGGCATTGTGCCTCCTATAAGCAGAAGTTCCCTAAGTCCTTATGCAGACACTCCTTTCTCAGAGGATATCGCGCTCGTCAACATGTCTAAAAAGTTCTCTTTCCAAACCATGAAACCATACGACGGGACTACCGACCCCGACAACCATACAACCCAATACAGGCAGAGGATGGTCATTATAACCATACAACAGGATCTAAGAAATCATGGAAATGAAGTGCTAAATGCATTTGGAAAGGATGGAGTCAAGACCAAAGAAGAAGCCTTAAACTACAAATGCATGCGCCTATCGACCATGCTTGTCGATAGTGGCATGCACTAGGAAGCTAGCTTCCAGATGCAATCCAATATCGACTAGCATGGTGAATAGGCGCATGCGTGGGATCGATACTGGCATGCACAAACGGGAACATTTGATTTTAGGACAACTTCTCTTCCTTCCTTTAATATAAATAGCCTCCCATTTTGTAACGCCCAGTCCTAGTAAACCGAGGTTAACTAATCAGGTACACCAAAATCGTCTTTTTAAACCACCAATACGAACTTTAATCGTTACTTCTAGCTTTTCTAACCTAACAGAACACCATAGAAAAGAAAAACGGGAAAAGGGAGAGGGGTGAGTGACTTCCCGACAACCAAGTCACTCAGTGATAAAGCAACTAACACTACGTTGCCAAAAATCCTATTCAGCTTTAGAAAATCTAAACCTAAACCCAAAGCCCCAAACAAAGTACCTAGCTTATCGCGCAAGCAAACTACTAACATGTCTCAATCACAACCAATCATCACAATTCATAAACAACATAAACGTGCCATACATGACTTTCAACGTGCCATACAAGACTTTCAACGTGCCATACATTATTTTCAACGTGCAAGATAAGAATTTCACAGGCTCGTCAACCCGTCAAACACAGGAAAAATCACCTCATCCAATTACATGCAATCACTATCTCTTACGCAATTCTCAAGCAATACAAGATTAACCTATTCTTGAATTAATTAACAGTTCTATGCGATCACGCAAATAAGTCCTAACATGCATCTAATAAAAATAAAGTTGGCTGAGCGACTAATTCAAGCAATCACATTCTAGGCGTATAGTCAATATGACATAGCAATACATAATACACGCAACATATTCGCATCAAGAATTATAGCTTGATACTTCTCCAGTTTAACCCTAGACTAACGCAACCAAACAAAAATCCTAACTCAATGAGAATTAGACACATCCTCACCTTAGCCTAAAATCTCTTGAAGTTGCAAGGATTGGATAAGAGGGCAGGATAGGTCCTACTGCGGCTAAGGTTTTGACTGCGGGTCCTACATCATCAACGGCAGTGGCGGTGGCTTCTCCGGTGACAACGGCGGCGGCGGCTCCTCCTGCGGCGACAGCAGCGATGGGGCTTCCTCCGGTGGTCGTGGCGGCGGTTCCAGGTTCCTACTGGGGCTACAAGAGCTTCTGCTCTTTGTTCTCCAGGGTTTCAGATCTCTCTTCTCTCTCAGATATTTTTCCTAACATGGTTCTCTCTCTTTTTATCTATCTCTTTCTTGCAGACTCTCTCTCTGTTCTCTTTAGGGTTTATTTCGAAAATAGCAGAAGGAAAAAGAAGGAAATTGGCTTTTAGGGTTTTGTGTGGTTTCTAAAGTCTAAGGGGAGGATTATATTTATAGGGAGATGATTAGGGTTAGGTCTCCTATCCTAAACAATGTGGGATAAAACTAATAAAAAGATGGAGTGGACTTTTGGTTGTTGGGCTTAATTAAAGAAAAATTAAATTGAACCAGGTTTACGGGCCATGATGTTACAATTCTTCCCCCCATAAAAAGAATTTGTCCCGAATTCTAAGGTGTAGGAATTACTGCAATTCCTTGATCCAACCGTACTCCAACGGGTGTATGTTTCTACCCTTAGGAACAACTAGGACGTCTAGTGTCCTAACTACAACTCTTCCCAAACCTTGGTCAAACTCTCATACCCTTGAGCAGCTCTAGCTTTCGAAATGAGCTCCTTCACACTCACAAGGTCCGTACTCAGCGCCTTCTGAGAAATATACCACATGGATTGACCTCCTTGTCTTACCACATTTCTGCAGAAGATTGTTCACGCCCAACTATTTCAACATCTCTCTCACCATATAACGCTTGATCTATTGTAGTATGCATAGGGTCCTATGACTGCATATTTCAACTCCTTCATGTGGTCCTATTCACATTATCCTTCCTTACTATCCTTCCTTTGGGTTTCCATCCCTGATAGATAAGTTAGGTAGAGTTTCTACCATCTCTTCGTCGTCAATCTTATCTCCTAGTGGAGTTCCAGATGTAACCAACATCCTAACTCGACACTCTTCTAACCCTGAAATGATTTGATCGTGTCCTCTCAGCTCAAAGTTTCCCCTAAGCTGTCCTTGCTTAGCTTCTCCTACTTCACCCGTCCAGAGTTACTCCTACTAACTCTTTGGGAACCTCTACACCGATGCTACCATGTCTCACCACGCTTCTATTGTGCACTCTGATGCTCTCATGTCTCACCACACTTCTGTTGCGCACTCTGATACTCCCATGTCTCACCAAGCTTCTGCTGCGAACTCTTCTAACACAACGTGTTCCCTACGTTTCTACTTTCCATCTTAACTGACCTTCTAGACTACAAGCCCTTCCAGAACGAATCAACACAAGGCTCCTCTCTTTAACTGCACTAGTCATCTTCATCCCATGCCCGCCTAGCATAATACTACATTACTATACTACTGCTATAGCAGTTGACTTCTTGCTTTTGCATACTAAGTTTGTGACTTGAAGGCAACTACAACGTCTTCCTACCAAAATAGTTCTCCTATGATCAGTCGTACAACAATCAAACAAGAACATGTACAACTAACCCGAGAAAACTGGAACCAATCTAAAGACGTCACAGACATGTACTAGACATGAGTCTCGGTCGAATGCCTAAGTATATGTGCCTTACCAATTCAACCTCAAGACCTCCTGTCCTTGAGCTTGGGTCGTAACAAAGGAACATAAAAAGATAAACACCATGTTTCAGATCTTACGAAGATTCCTAAACTCAATTACTCAACTTTACAGAAAATCCTACTTGTCTCTCAGAAAATTCTAGAACAACGATACGTCTCCGAGAGGATAAGCTATAGTCCTTCATAACTCCCATTCACGGCACGTCTCTGCCTACTCCGGCAAACTACTCTCTAACGGGTTGGATAAGCTATGTCTTTAGCTCAAGAAAGTTCATTCAGATGAGGAAACAATCCACGAAGAAGAACTACAATGGCGACTGGACAGGGCTGCTGGTGGCAAAGATGTCTGACGCTGAACCTCACGGAAGGAGTTTTTGGCTAGAGAACAACTACCAAACTTCCGTCCTGGGATAGATCTCAGCGACTAACCAAGTAATAATAAAACAAGAACATGCAGGGTCAATCAGAGATTGGAACCAGGGCAAAAATTACTTGCAGATACATCCAAGTCACGAGTCTTGGGTCAAGTGCCCATGACGTGTGTCCTGCATTTCCGACTCCTGACCTTAAAGACTTAAGTTTAGAACGCAAACTAAGGGAAAGGAAAAGATAACTCGGAACATATTTCCAGAACACGGATAACTCAAAACTAAACTTCTATTAAATTAATCAAACCAGGAGAACTACTCCTTTAAAACTTTAATCCATAACTCAACATCTAAAGAAAACCAGTTGCTTAAACTTAGCCACCTCTTAAAGCATCAATCAATCACTAATAATAAAATAAATAATTAAATCCCAAATCCAAATTCTAAATCCTAAACCTAATTTATGGATCTCTTTCTAGATCTAACTACAATTAGTATCAGAGACGTCGCTTCCGGGGTTGTCGTTTGGCGGCTGCTGCAGTGCTTCTTTCGGGTCCTCCTCTGGATCCTCTTACGGGTCCTCCTTCGGATCCTCTTTCGGGTACTCCTCCGGATCCTTTTCTGGGTGTGTCTCGATCTCATCATCTGATATTGGGGGCGTGGGCTGGTCAACTGTGCTGCCTGAGTCGAAGTCTTGTGCTGAGTCCGAATCAGAAGAAGAAGTCTCAAGCTGAATCGCATATCTGACCGAATTTGGAGCTCCTGGTGGGTATGCCGGGGGACTCCTAGGATGCCAGCGGTACCGATTCGGTATGCCCTGGTGACGAATATAGGGCGACACGCTCTTCTAAAGACGAATGAAGGGCGGTATGCTCTTCCTCGCGGTAGGCTTCGTTCCAATGCCCAATTGTGCGTAGATGTCACCTTCATCGCTTAAGAACCGAAAGAAAAGACTATAGTTAAAAGCTAGATCAAAGTCATATTGGCGTTTGAAATCACTAGTATAAAGATTTTAACACGTGCATCTAATCGTAAGCGAAAATCAAAACAAATCGATAAAGATTTTCTTTTGAAAATCTACGACCCTCTAAGTCAGAACTAGAGTGGCCTTTCACCTAGGCTCTGATACCAAAATGTAACACCCGGTCCCAATAGACCGAGGTTAACTGATCAGGTACACCAGAACCGTCTTTTTAAACCACCAATACGAACTTTATTAGTCACTTCTAGCTTTCCAAACCTGACATAACACCATAGAAAAGAAAAACGGGAAAAGGGAGAGGGGTGAGTGACTTCTCGACAACCAAGTCACTCAGTGGGAATGCAACTAACACCACATTCCTTAAACTCCTATTCAGCTCCAGAAAGTCTAAACCTAAACCCAAAGTCCCAAAAAAGTACCTAGCGTACCGCGCAAGCAAAATACTAACATGCCTCAATCACAACGAATCATCACAATTCATAAACAACATAAACGTGCCATACATGACTTTCAACGTGCCGTATAGAACTTTCAACGTGCCATACATGACTTTCAACGTGCCATACATGACTTTCAACGTGCCATACAGGAATTGCAACGTGCCATACATGACTTTCAACATGCCATAAAAGACATTCTCAGGCTCGTCAGCCCGTCAAACAAAGGAAAAATCACCTCATCCAATTACATGCAATCACTATCTCTTACCTAATTCTCAAACAATACCAAATTAACCTATTCTTGAATTAATTAACAGTTCTATGTGATCACGCAAATAAGTCATAACATTCATCTAAGAAAAATAGTGTCGACTTAGCGACTAATTCAAGCAAGCGCACTCTAGGCGTATAGTCAATATGACATAGCAATACATATATACACGCAACATATTCACATCAAGACTTATAGCTTGATACTACTCCGTTTTAACCCTAGACTAACGCAACCAAACATAAATCTAAACTCAATGATAATTAGATACTTCCTCACCTTAGCCTAAAATCTCTAGAAGCTGCAGGGATTGGATAAGAGGGCATGATAGGTCCCACTGCGGCTAAGGATATGATTGCGGGTCCTACATCATCAACTGCGGCGGCGGTGGCTTCTCGGGTGACAACGGCGGCGGCGGCAGCGGCGGCGGCAGCGGCGGCGATGGGACTTCCTCCGGTGGTCGTGGTTGCGGCTCCAGGATCTTCCTGGGGTTGCAAGAGCTTCTGCTCTTTGTTCTCCAGGGATTCAGATCTCTCTTCTCTCTCATATCTTTTTTCTAACATGGTTCTCTCTCTTTTTATCTTTCTCTTTCTCGCAGACTCTCTCTCTTTTCTCTCTAGGGTTTTTTCGAAAATTGCTGAAGGAAAACAAAGGAAATTGGCTTTTAGGGTTTTGTATGGTTTCTAATGTCCAAGGGGAGGGTTATATGTATAGGGAGATGATTAGGGTTAGGTCTCCTATCCTAAACAATATGGGACAAAACTAATAAAAAGATGGAATGGGCTTTTGGTTGTTGGGCCTAATCAAAGAAAAATTAAATTGGACCAGGTTTACGGGCCAGGATGTTACACATTTGTTCCAAGAACATACCTTTTATCTTTTTTACAACTTTTCTTGTTCTTTCTCATACTTATCAAGATCTAAAGACTTGTAATAAATATTTTTGTTTCTTTTAATTAGATTTGTGTTACTCTTCTTCATCACCTTCTTTTAGATCTAAATCCAAGGGCATGGAAGCTCAAAGACCAAACCTTGTCTTTGGATTTCCATGAAACTTAGTGAGTAGATCCTTCAAGGATCTTAAGATTTAGTAGGCTAGGGTTATATCTAGGATTGTGATGGATGATTAGGCTAGATTTTGGCATAGATTCCTACTAGATCTTGTTTAGTTTTTCAAAGTTCATTCCTTGCTCATTGACGCCTAGAAACTGTTCGATGAAATGCTTAAGAGCACAAGATCTATGTTCTTCACTTGGGTCGATGAGAGTGGATGTTACCTACGTGCTAGATGGTTAGAAGGGCTTGTAGATCACTATCACGTACATGTTTAGATAGACAACAAGCGAGAGTTGAGCCTTGTAATATGTATGGGTGAATAGATCTTCGCCATGAGAGTGGGTAGATCAATTAAGGGGGGATCCTTGACCTATGAATAGCTTCAATCCTCTAATAAAGCCTTAGAAAAGTCCATCATAAATTTAGATCAAGCCCGAATTAATTGCTACTATCTCAAGATTCGATCTTTATTATTTTTTACTTTTAAAGCTTGTTCCTTTCTTGCTTTTTGCTTATTGCTTGTTTATTTATTGCCTTTATTTATGCCTTTTGATTATGTTTGCTTTTGTTAATGCTTAGATTTAGTGGAGACTCGTGACAACCCCCATCTAAATCAACCCTCCTAGACTAGGATTCCTAGTGCATTCTTCTTGCTTAGGTTCTTTTAGATAAGCCTCTAAATCCTTGGACGATACCTCAAGTACTACATCTCGTCCTCGTTCTCTTGCGGGATTGTTGAGTAGGCTTAGGTTTTATAAATTTAAGCTTGCTTGTTGTGCCTCCAAAAGGGTAGATGTCAAGTTTTGGCGCCGTTGTCGTTGGATATAGGCTTTAGCTAGAATCTTCAAAGAGATATTTAGAATTCAAGGACTAGGATTTTCTTTTTTATTGCTTATTTGACCAAAGTTTCTAACTTTCTTTTGTTAATTTTCTTTGATTTCTGAAGGTACATGATAACAAGGTCTAGAAGTGAGCAAGATACAAGACTTCTTGACATTGATCCAACTCACATTGAAAGGCAAAACTCAAGATAAAGGAGAGTTAGAGAAAGCAAGCCCATCTACTAAGGTTGGGTATGAATGAAGTAATTGAAGAAGAAAACCCTCCACCTATAGATAATCAACCACAAGAACGAGTTCCCCCTCCACCTCATGGAATGTTCGTTGGTCAAGAGAACTGAGAACACCGTCCATTCCACCACCCTAGACAAAACCAAGGATTGGAGAAGGTGATGAGCCATTCACTAATGGTGAAGGAATGGGGATGCGGCCCCCACCAATCCACAACAAAAACTTTAAGATCAAGTGAAGCTTGATCAACATGGTACAAAATGCTCGTTTCTTCGGTCTACCATTGGAGAATCCACTAGAGCATTTAGATAACTTCGAAAGGTTGTGTGGCATGGTGAAGATAAATGGAGCGGCGGAAGACATCATCAAATTGACTTTGTTTCCATTCTCTTTAGGAGACAAAGCCTCACAATGGGAAAAGATCATTGGGACATCTTTTATCACAATGTGGGATGAATGCAAGAGGAGGTTCTTAGCTAAATTCTTCTCACCTCAAAGGATGACGAAGATAAGAAATGAGATCTCTACCTTCACACAAGGAGGAGTAGACTCACTTTACGAAGCTTGGGAATGCTTCAATGGATACATAAGAAGTTGCCCTCATCACGATATCACCAAGGACAACCTACTTCAAATCTTTAATAGAGGTTTCCATAAGAAATTCTTGTAGGCTTTGAAGACCGCTTCTATGGGAAGTTTTGCTAGTCTCCTCGCCGACCAAGGAGAGAAACTTATTGAGAATTTGGCCTAAAGCGACCATTGTGATGGAGATGACTATGAATGAACGGTTAGGAGCACGAGATCAGAGGATGACAAGATCAAAGAGCTTAGTGACAAGGTTGATAGGCTCATTGTCGAAACAAAGAGAAGTGTTCACTTTTTTGAAACTGAATTTGAACGAGGACAAGAGAGTTAGAATCAAGAAGAACTGAACTACATCCAAGGAGAGTACTACCAAAAACCCTTCAACCAAGGGTACAAGCCTTACAACAACAACTTGTCTTACTAAAGCAACAATGTGAAGAACCTACAAGATAAAGTCTACCCATCCAAAACTAACCAACATGGGTATTAACTCCAACCGAAACAAGGCTTCTATCAAAAACTCCAACAACAAGTCGGACCTTCAAAAGAGGAAGAGAACCTGGTTATGCTCAAGAAGCTAGTGGAAGGAAAAAATGAGACTAAGGCCGAGCTTAAGAAGAGGTTTGGAGAAATGAATACCAAGATGGAAGCCATGTACCGATACATGAACATCAAGCATGAAGATCTTGCTTCACATGTGAAGGTATTTGACTCTCAAATACAACAAGTGATTGACGACCAAAAAGGAAAGACCGTAGTTAAAGAAAAAGGAGGGTAAAGCAAGGACTTTCTTAATGCCTTCTTGGAAGAAATCAACAACAACTCTCAACCATGGGACTGTATTGTTTCCACTCTTGAAGAAGAGAAAATATTGATGATTTTGAGAATCTCTTTCTGAATCCCCTTGATGAGGTTGTTGATAGCTTGGATGTTAAATTTGTTGAAAACCCACTTGAAAAGGAAGGTCATGCCGAATTTGACCTTGAATTTAAAGAAACAAGCGCTCCAATCAGAAAGAAGCTTGAGAAGAAGGACACTTCTTTGGCTAAAGGAGATGTCGAATTTGAAGAGAAAAAGAAAGAGCCTTGGATTGATGATAAGGCTACTAAAGAGGAAAGATTTAAGGAAGCTAAGAAGAATGAAAGCTTCAATAAAGAAGAAGAAAGCAATGTCTCAAGGGAAGAGGCATTTTAGAATAAGGAAGAGGAACCAAGACTTCCTAGTGACGCGCCTGGTGAGAGGGATATAAACGAAGAAAAATTTTCTATCTTGGATTATTCATCTATCAAGTACCACCTACCTTACCCTCGATGATATAAAAAAGAAATGTTAAGAGTACTCTATCGGAAGATGAACTGGGATGGGGGCTTAGATATTCCACACGAATGGTACGAGAAGGCTAAAACTTATGTGAAAGCCAAAGAAAATCTTGAGAAGAAATTGGCTACCATAGAGAGGGTAGAAAAGGTTTTACAAGCTAATAGTATCCCAATTTATATAGAAGGGGAGAAATTCTTAAAGAAGAGCAATGATGAAGGAAGATTTGTTATACCTTGTGCTCTAAAAGGCTTCCTATTTAAAGATGCCTTAGCGGATATTGGTGTAGCTTGAATGTGATCACCCTAGATCGTGTGAAAGAGCTTGGTTTAGATAGTGAAATCAAAGACGGAGCTAATCCCATACTTTTGGGAGATGCTACAAGGAAAGTACCAACGGAAAGATTAGAAGATGTGAAGCTAAGGGTGGGAAACACTTTGTGGAGAGCAACTTTGTTGTGATAGATAACAAATCCAATCAAGCTAAATTTCCAATCATACTTGGGACTCCAATCTTGTTGACCGCAGGTGCTATACTCGATTTCGATGTTAAGAGGTTGACTTTGACGTATGTTGACAAGGGAGTATCCTACCACATGCTCGACCCCGATAGAGATATTGGATATTCTGGCACCATGTGCCAAGGGAAGGCAAGAGAAATGATTAAAACTCACAAGAAGAAGGTAGCTAAAGAAGAGGAGATGCAAACACTTGGGTCTTCAAGCTTCAAAAGTGGCTACAATTCAAATGTATACAAAAGAAAATGGGTTGAGAACTTCCTCAAGATCAAAGAATGGACAACTAGGGAATCACCACGAGGACCAAACTTCGAAGAGATGGTCCTCCACTTTACTCACTAAAAGCGAAGAAGAATGGTCAAGCTAAAGACCTTAAACAAGCACACGTGAGAGGCAATCTCATGAGTATCATTTGTATATATTCCTTTTAAGCTTTAAATCTCAAGTATTTTAAAATTCAGTAATGATAATGTGACTTGGAAAAATCTTGTTCCAAAGTCATTCTTTTGCTCAAAGATTAGGTGCTAAAGGAGAACCATTCAAATCAAGGATCAAAACCACGAAGGAGTAAGCTATAGACACTTTCAATAAGTCACCACGGATCAAAACCACGAAGGAATAAGTTCTCTTAAATACAAACTATGCATTTGCATTTCACCATTTTAAAAGATTATCAAGAGTGATTTTGCAAAAGCTTGATTTGAGAAAACTTAACAATTTTTGATCCAATTTCAAACTTTTGGTCCCAAATTTTCGCAAAAATTCAAATTTGTGGTAATTTGAAAAAGTCCCCTTGGATATAAAAGTTTAAAAAAATATAGGGACTTGCTTTTAAATAACTTTTGTACTATCATCTCCTAGCCACAACTTTAAGGAAAACACTTTTCTCTCTCTTCTTTCTCCATGAAAATCGAAATTTGAAGCTTTGTTTAGCAGAGAGGAGACTTTGATATTTCAAGAGAGAAATTGTGTTAAAAATCTTATGTTTTGATTCTTCTAAGTGCATTCAAGCTTTTTTCTACATTCCATTTCCTTCAAACATCAATAACATAGGTATGAAAAACTTCAAAACCCTCTCTCTTGCTTTGAAATTTTTGAGTTTTATGAAACATGAGGGTTTCTTGTTGTTTAATGGGATTCTTGGGTAGGAAGAACTTAGTTATGAAGGTTTCATGAGTTGAAATAATTTGGAAACACTTAGAAATGCATGAATCAAAAGTTGTGTTCTTCGAGTGAATAGTATTTGAATTTTTTATTTGAACTTTTTGGTTCATTTGTATAGTGGGTGGTAGATATGCTTAGAATCTCTCATCGCTTTCTTGATTTGAAATTTTTTTTGATATGTTTCATACACCCAAAAATGTCGATTTTTTGCTTAGCCAAAAAAAGAAAGTTGATTTTTGGTTCTTGCATAGCTTGCATTGTAATGATTGTTTGAATGCTTGGTTTGTTGTACACATTTGCATTTACTACTTTAAGTTTGATCCATGAATTGTTAATTTGAACATATTATATTAAGTGCACATCATGTCTAAAATTAGAATTGTTTTTAAAAAGGTATCAATTGGGTTTTGAACTTGGTAGCTTAGTCAGCATTTAAGACAAAGTCATGAGTTTGGGAAGTGAAATGTCAGGTGCATACTTTTACCTTAATGGCCAAAAATTGTAAGACATAGTATGATGAAATTTTGGTTTTGATCGAGTATGATGCATTTAGGACAATGAGTTAGCCGAGGATAATTGCTAAGAGTTTGATCATACAAATATTTGAGCTTAATTGCTTATTCCAATTTAAAACTAAACCCTTTTTGCTTTCTCATTATGCTCTTTCTACTTTTAAAACTCACTTTGACTATATTTTTTAGTGTAGAATCTGAACGAATGTCGCCAACGCAACGAGCTATGAGACTATCTTACCTAACATGGTCAGAAAAAGAGAAGAAACAATACTTCCATCTTCAACGAAACTTGAAAGTGAAGGGCACATTGTGGTTAGATGAAAGCATGATGTCTAAGATGACAACCAAGTGAAGTACTTGTTAGGGTACATGGATCTTGGGAGATTATTTAAGATTCGTTACTCCACCTATGTCCAACCAACACTTCAATTCCTAGCCACGATGGACTTCCACCAAGGGAACGACTTCGAGACTAGTCTTGGATATGTAACCTTTTGGATCAAGAATGAAGAGTATATCATTTCAACAAAAGATTTTTGCCGTATTTATGGGTTCGAAAGAAAGAGGAGCAAGATTTGATTCCGGGATGGTCTGGATATAAGCAAACTTTGGAGAATAATAGAATTTGGAGATTATGTCGAGGATGAGGCTACAATAACCAAGATCCGCAATCCAACCATACATTATACGATGGAATTCATTGCAAATTCCTTCTTTGTCAATGGGAACCATTGCTTTGTCACTAAGAATGCTATGTATTTCTTGTTCCAAGGGTTAAAGAAGAATTTATGGGAGCATGGAGGAAGATGGTTTGACCCTTTGGGAGAAGTGATAAACACAGGAATCATCTTTGTCGCCATCCTTCTTGAACATGTGGTGGACATTCAGTTGCAAAAGAAGCCCATGATATGGATAGGTGGAATGCTCACTCCATTGTTCCGATACTTTGGAATACAACTTGAAGGTTGGAAGAACAAAGATGATGATGATGATGAGGTTAATGATGGAAACCGTATAGAAGAAAAGAGCCTTGATATGCAATACTTGTTGGATCGGAAGTTCATCTTTGGTTTTGGTCCTAATGGAGAAGTCCTTTACACATTCATGAATGTGCACTGGAAGTGGTATGTATGTAATCTTCCTATGAAGCCATGTACCACCATTACCGTGACTCCTTCAATAGTTTTCTACCTCCCTTAAAACCTTGCAACAAAAAGGACCAAGCTCCACTTCCATCCAATCATCCAACTAGACGATGATAAAGAAGAGCTCGAAAAAGAAGAAGATGAAGAAAGTTTTGGTCATGGTTTTCTCAATCATCCATGTGAACCACCGCACCGAAGGTCACCTCATGATCACCTCTTGGAGACTCAAGTCAAATGCAACACGCTTCAAATTAAGAAGAACACGAGCGTGATCTCGCGAATGTGGAAGGAAATCAAGGGAAGAACATAATACAATCAATATGCTTCTTCCATAAATAGCGATGAAGATGAAGATAAGAGGAAGAAGCATGAATTTGAGATACCAAGGTACTCGGTGGCTCTTCCATCTTTTATAATTAGTGAACCAAGTAAGCAAAGAATGCAGCCACCAAGAAGCTCGTTTCAAGAACCACCATTAAGGAGGCACGAGAAAGACCCCATCGACGAATCATCACGGCCGAGGAGGGGATTCTACCGAGACAAAGAGCTCGACTCCTCTGTTTCATATACTCGACACTCATACACTTGAGTGTTCCAAAGGTACGCCTACTTACTATTGTTTATACCACACATATTTTCTTTCTTTGTGTGTTTTCAAAAGGTCACTCTCACGGCTTAGGATTCACCGGAACAACGAAGTTTATGTCTGGGGGAGGAGCCTTAGTACTAATGTCGTTTGAAGTTTTGATGTTTTTTTCATCACATTTGAGCTTTGCACTGTAAATAGTTATGATTTATGAAAGCCCAAAAAAATCAAAACACTTCGAAAAACACAAAATTTTTGAAAAATTCTCAAAACTCCAAAAAGATTTTCAATTTTTTTTTTAAAGCATTGCATATAGTTTGCATCATTTGTACATACTTAGATTGATAAGAGCATATAGGATTGCATTTTGCATACGGAAAAATGATAAAATTGCTTCTTAGATAGCTAAATTTTGCTTAATGATCAATGCCCTCAGTAGAAGTACAATGTTTCATAGACCACTTTTAGTCTTTAGAAAATCATTGATTGGAACTCACTGCTCGATGGTTTTTGTGAACGTTGAAGTAGATGATCTTTTGAGTCAATTCCTATCTAAGATGGACTTAAATGAATGTTAAAATCTTGCTTATGGGCTTTGCTATACTTGACCACGGTAAAAACACGAACATTTGAGCTATGTTTTAACCGATTTTACCATCCACTCTTAGCTTAAATGGCTACTCTCATCTTTAGAGTAGTGAATAACCCTTGAAAACCCTTGAAAATTTCCTTAAAAACCCCCTAAACTTTTGATATGTGAGGCCTCTTTTGAACAGTGCACACACGGGAAAAAAACCCGAGTGAATTAAAGTTGAAGGACACAGAGAATACTTCCTTAGAGTTAGTCTCATTTTAAGGTTAACTAGAGTCTTAGGAGGTTTGGGTTTGCTTAAGTCTTGGGAATGGTTAGTGTAGATAATGTCAAGTAAGTGTTCCTTATTGTAGATATGATCCTAGGTTGTGTAGTAAAAAGAAAGAAAAAGAAGGGAGAAAAATCGAAAAAGAAAGAAGTGAAAGAAAAAGAAACTAGAGATTAGAATCAAGTTTAAGCTATAACTTTAGAAATTAAAAGCTTAGAGAGTCCACCGTTGAAATGAAAAGAAAAGAAAGAGTCCAAAGTGATTAGAATAGTGGCTTGAAAATCAAAAGAAGGTTAGTAGGTAAGAAGTAAAATGTCTACGAATCTCTAGTTGTCTACAAAAAGAAAAGAATGAGTGTGTTTTTTTGAATAAAATGCTTAAGTTTTCTAGTTCTAGGATGGAAAATACTAAGTAAGTGTCTAGATCCTTAGGAAGCAATGGGTGAGAACAGGAAGTAAATGCTTTGTATGCATAAATTGTTCGGCTACCACCTTGCTTTTACCTATTGTCTTACACTACTTTCTGAGAGAAACCACTATAAAACTAAGCGAACCCTATTATTTTTACACTTCTTTGTACATAGACCCTTTCTTTAAAACTCCAAACTGAATGGATAAGATGCATTGCCCATAAGTAAGAACTCACGCCTAAGCTTAATTGAATGTAAAAAAGAATTGGCGATGGGATTGTTTATGGATGCCTAACTTAGATTCTAAGAGTTGGTTTTGTGATGATCATAGAGAAGTACATAGGCTCTTAGATGATCTTTGCACCATTATACTTGTCTTTAGGATACTGGGCATAAGGCATTACTTTTCTATCTTGGTTTTGAGTTCTCACTTTCAAACCTCGCTTCCGGGATTGGTCTTTGTTATTTGCTTGAGGACAAGCAAAGGATAACTCCGGGAGAGTTGATGTGTACATAATTTCATGCATATTTAGATTCATTTTAACTTAGTTTCATTCACTTTTAGGTTGTATATATATTACATTTTAGCCTTAGAATCCATATAGTTTGAGTCAGAGTCTAGTTTTAGAGTTAGTTGCATATGCATACATTTTCTTGCACTTGTAGGTTCTACTTTCGGAGTGGCTTAATGGATATGAATTCAAAGGGGATATGGAGCTAAGAAATCATGGGAATGAATTGCCAAATGTATTTGGAAATGATGGAGGCAATGGAGCTAAGAAGGGACCGTAGAAGAAGCCTTAAACAGCAAATGCATGCGCCTATCGACCATGCTGGTTGATAGTGGCATCCATGAGAACAATAGTCACATATACTGGGAAGCTGGCTACCAGATACATGCCATTATCGACCAGCATGGTCGTTAGGCGTATGCGTGGGAGCGATAGTGGCATGCACAAACAAGAAACTTTGATTTTAGGGAAATTTCTCTTCCTTCCTTTAGTATAAATAGTCTCCCATTTGTTCTAAGAACATACCTTTGATCTTTTTTACAACTTTTCTTGTTCTTTCTCATAATTATTAAGATCTATAGACTTGTAATAAATATTCTGGTTTCTCTTATTTAGATTTTTGTTTCTCCCCTTCATCTCTTTCTTTTAGATCTACAACTAAGGGCATGAAAGCTCAAAGACCAAACCCTTGTCTTTGGATTTCCATGAAACTCAGTGAGTAGATCCTTCAAGGATATTGAGAAGTAGTATGCTAGGGTTAGATATAGGATTGTGATGGATGATTAGGCTAGATTTTGGCATAGATTTCTACTAGATCTTGTTTAGTTCTTCAAAGTTCATTCCTTGCTCATTGACGCCTAGAAAATGTTCGATGAAATGCTTGAGAGAACAAGATCTATGTTTTTCACTTGGGACCATGAGAGTGGATGTTACCTCGGTGATAGATGGCTAGAAGGGCTTGTAGATCACTATCACATACATGTTTAGATAGGGAACAAGCGAGAGTTGAGCCTTGTAATGTGTATGGGTGAATAGATCTTCGCCATGAGAGTGGGTAGATCGATTAAGGGGGATCCTTGGCCTAAGAATAGCTTCAATCCTCTAATAAAGCCTTTGGGAAGTCCATCATAAGTCGAGATCAAGCCCGAACCAATTGCTACTATCTCAAGATTCGATCTTTATCATATTTTACCTTTTAAGATTGTTCCTTTATTGCTTTTTACTAATTGCTTGTTTATTTATTGCCTTTATTTATCCCTTTTGATTATGTTTGGTTTTGTTAATGCTTAGATTTATTGGAGACTCATGACAACCTAAATCGACCCTCCTAGAATAACATTCCTTGTGCATTCTCTTTGCTTAGGTTCTTCTATATAAGCCACTAAATCCTTGGACAATACCTCAAGTACTACATCTTGACCCCGTTCTCTTGCGGGATTGTTGAGTAGGCTTAGGTTTTAAATTTAAGCTTGCTCGTTGTGCTTCCAAAAAAATAGACATCAAGGGAGATGAATGACCTGGCCATTGATTTCTATGTTCCCATAAATAGAAAGTTGATTCTTAGTTCTTTCATCACTTAACCTGGCGTGATTGTTTGAATGCTTGGTTTGTTGAACATGTTTGTACTTACTACTTTGAGTCTAATCCATGAGTTATGAATTTTCGCATATTATATTAAGTGCACAACATATCTAAATTTAGATTTTTTCTTTAAAAGATATCATTTGGATTTTGAACTTGGTAGTCTAGAAAGCATTTGAGCAAAAACTACTAGTTTGAGAAGTGAAAAGTCAAGTGCATTGTTTTGACCTTAATGGCCGAAAATTTCATTGCATAATATGATGACATTTTGGTTCTAACTACATATGATGCATTTGGGTCAATGAGTTAGCTTGGGGTAGTTGCTAAGAATTGGATCATGGAATTGTTTGTGCTTAATTGATAATTCCAGTTAAAGCTAAACCCTTTGCTTTCTCATTATGGTGTTTAAATTTTGTAACTCACTTTGCTACATTTTTTAGTGTAGGATCCAAACGAATAATGCCATCACAACAAGCTATGAGACTATCTTACTCAACATAGACGGAGCAAAGAATGATACCATCAAGGAGCTCATATCAAGACTCATCCATCGATTCCACTCGACATTCATACATATGAGTTGTCACAAGGTATGCCTACAATTTGTAAATACCGTTACATATTTTCATTTTGGTGTGTGTTTTTAAGGGTCACTCTCACGGTTTAGAATTCACCGAGACGGTAAAAGTTAAGTCCAGGGGAGGGGCTTATTACTAATATCATTTTGAGTTTTGATGTTTTCTTTTGTCTTCACATATTGAGTCATGCATTGTATATACTTATGATTTGTGAAAAAACTAAAAAAAATTTGAAAAATTTCAAAAAAACCAAAAAGATTTTCATTTTGTTTTCAAAACTTTGCGTATAGATTGCATCCATTTGTAAATACTTAGTTTGTTAAGAGCATATAGGATTGTATTTTTCATAGGGAACAATGATAGAACTACCTCATAGATTGTTGAGTTTTATTTAATGACCAATTCCCTCACTAGAAGTAAGATGTTGCATAGACCACTTTTTGTCTTAGGAAAATTAGTGGTTGGAATTAACCACTTAAAGGTCTTTACGAATGTGGAAGTAAGCTATCTCTTGAGTCAATTCCTATCTAAGATGGCTTTTAAGGAATGTTACTATCTTGCTTATGGGCTTTGCTATACTTGACCATGGGAAAACACTACATTTGAGCTATGTTTTAACCATTTTTACCACCCTTTCTTAGCTCAAATGGCTACTCTCATCATTAGAGTAGTGACTAACTCTTGGAAACCCTAAAACCTTTTCTTCAAAACCCCCTAATATTTCTATATGTGAGGCCTCTTTTTGAAAGGGCTCACACGGGCAAAAGCCCGAGTGAATTGAAGTTGAACGACAAAGAAGATACTTCCTTAAAGTTAGCCTCACTTTAAAGCTAACTAGAGTTATAGGAGGGGAAAATCTTTGTGGTTTTAGGTTTGTAGAAGTCTTGGGAATGGTTAGTGTGTATAGAGTCAAGTGGATGTTCCTCATTACATATATGATCTTATGTTGTTTGAATAAGAAAAATAAAAAGAAAGAAGGAAATCGAAAAAGATAAAAAGGAGAAGTGATAGAAAAAGACACAAGAGATTAGTACTAAGTTGAAGCTCTAACCTTAGAAACTAAAAGCTTAGAGAGTAAACCCTTAAAAACAAAAAGAAAGAGAGAATCCAAGTGATTAGATAGTGGCTCTTAAAATCAAAAGAAGGTTAGTAGCTAAGAAGTTTAAAAGTTTAAGAATCTCTAGTTGTCTACAAAAAGAAAAAGAATGAGTGAGTTTGGTTCAATAAAAAGTTTATGGTTTCTAGTTCTAGGATGAGAAGTATATCAAGTAAGTGTCTTCTATATCCTTAGGAAGCAATGAGGTGGGAACAATTAGAGGAAGTAAATGCTTTGTATGCATAATTTTTTCGGCTACCACCTTGCTTTTTCCTATTGTCTTGCACTTCTTTTTTTTGAGAGAAACAATTATAAATCGAGTGAACCCTCTTCTTTTTAACTTCTTTACATAAAGCCTTTCTTTGAACTCCGAACCGAATAGATGAGATGCATTGCCCATAGGTAAAGAACTCACACCTAAGCTTAATTGAA